>JAXASZ010000559.1:0-18725 GCA_038407095.1 Ceratocystis destructans
GAGTGCGGCATAAGACGTTGAACCGACGGCAAGCTTCAGGTATGTGCAAACAGGCCAACCAGTCCCCATTCCGGGCTACTGCCTTGTTGAAAGAGGCAGCGAAAAGGAAAGGAGCCGTTTGCTCTTTCCAACATTATAAATGGTAGTTGCCTTCCCAAATGTTTTTATCATCGCTAGCTCCTTCTGTTTCGTTCGCTACCGATAACATACAGATAGGTTTGATACCGTCTCTATCCACTATACACTCTATCCACTGCACACTCTATTCACTATACACTTTATCAAATATACTCTCTATCTATATTTCGTCCACCCCTCTCTCCCAATCTCCTCTTAGTGTTGATCACTTCTGCTCTTGTTTGTCTACGGAAAAGGCTGGCTTCCTCCTATCCATAACATCTCTCTGCCATTTACTGTCTGCATACCAGTTATCAGTATACATTTATACCGTCGCCCTTATCTATACTCTTCTATCATGGCTCCTGCGCTGCTTACTGACGACTCTGCCTCGCCCCGATATCAATCATCGGACACTACTTCCTTTGCCGACCCCCATTCTCGCCCTACCACATTCAAAGGCTATGATCATGTCACCTGGTGGGTTGGCAATGCCAAGCAAGCTGCTGCATACTACGCTCATGTCTTTGGCTTCACTACCATAGCCTACCGTGGCTTAGAGACTGGTAGTCGTTATTTCTCCTCATATGTACTACGCAATGCTAACGTGTGCTTTGTGTTCACGTCGCCACTGCGTTCATGCCGGCATTTGCCTCAGGATGATCCCATTTCAGTCGCTGACCGGGCACTACTTGAAGAAATGCACCAGCATCTCGAGCGCCACGGCGATGCTGTCAAGGATGTGGCTTTTGAAGTCGACAATGTGGCCTTTGTGTATAACCGTGCCATTCAGGGAAATGCTGTTTCTGTGCAGCCGCCCACTAAGAGTGTCGATGCCCATGACGGTAGTGTTACCACTGCTATTATCCGTACATACGGCGACACAACCCATACACTTCTCAACCGCACCAACTACACCGGCCCCTTTATGCCTGGCTTCCGAGCGGTTGAGCCCAAGCCAGCCACAGTCGTTAGCGATGCTATGCCAAGTGTAGTGCTTGAGCGCATCGATCACTGTGTGGGGAACCAGTCATGGAACGAGATGGCCGAGGCATGCGCCTTTTACGAGCGTTGCCTAAACTTTCACCGTTTCTGGTCTGTTGATGATTCACAGATTTGCACAGAGTTTTCCGCACTCAACAGTATCGTCATGGCTAGCGACGACAACATGGTCAAGATGCCCATCAATGAGCCGGCCCAGGGCAAAAAGAAGTCGCAGATTGAGGAGTTTGTCATGTTTAATTCGGGTCCTGGTGTACAGCACATTGCTCTGAAAACTCCCGACATACTTAGTGCCGTGACTGCCTTGCGTGCACGTGGCGTCGAGTTCATTAGTGTGCCTAAAACGTACTATGACACGATTCGCATGCGTCTTAAGACTGAGAAGCGGAACTGGGAGCTCAAGGAAGACCTTGATGCTATTGAAAAGCTCAATATCCTTATTGACTATGACGAGCAGGGCTATCTCCTGCAACTCTTCACTAAGCCCCTCGTGGACCGGCCAACGATATTCATCGAGATTATCCAGCGCAATGATTTTGAGGGCTTCGGTGCAGGCAACTTCAAGAGTTTGTTTGAATCGATTGAGAGAGAGCAGGCGAAGCGGGGTAATCTATGAAGTAACAGAGAGAGAAGGTGACAGAGTATAGGTTTTTGTTGTTTCTTGAGCTCTGTATTTGTCTTTGAAAGCAGTGTTTTTTTGTTCTTCCTGTTTTTCTCTTATTCTTGTTCTTTCCCTGCCGCTTTTATTATGATATGAATAAGCAATGATTCTCAAGTAAAAAACAAGATGTTGCTATTGAGCTTGTGTTCTATGTTCATGGTGATTATAACCATTTCTTGTATGTCGTTTCTCGTCATCTCTTTTGCCTGTCTCGCTTAACCCCTGGCTGTTCACGTCAATCTAGGACCATAGCCACGTTTGGCTCATGTGGTAAAGCGCCATTGCTAGCCCCGTTCACACTTCTACTACCATTCGCTATACCACCATTCAAACCACCATTCGCCCGTATTTGCGAATTTGCTGCGGCCGCCCGTGTGTCGCCCTGACACCCGGCGCAGTTGTGAATGACCTCGTGTGCAAACACATCGCAGTCGACGCAAAAGTGGTTCTTGCATAGCATACACGCATAGCGGCCACTCTCACTAACACCTTTCAGCTCAGTCCTTTTGGTCTGCTCCTTATGGCCTGCCACCGCCGATCTCGATCCTGGCACTGTGTTTTGGTGGGTTTTACCATTTGCTGATGTGGCAGAGTGGTTGGCAGTACCGTTGGCGTTTCCATCGTTGTTGCCACTGCTGGTGGTATCTATGGCACTGGGCTTGCGCGGAAATGGCGTTTGACACGCATAGCAGTTAATTGACCGCCCAGCATCAGCCCATGATACCTCAACAAAGTTCTTGAGCGGAAACAGGTGATGATACGATCGGGCAAGATGCGTAGATAAAATAAGCGTCAAGCCGCAGCCAGGACATGAGGCTGGCAGACGGCACACACGGCAGCCGCAGCGGGTGCACATATATCCCTCACGGAACAGCTTGTTGTGGCAACCACAGTAGGCAACAGCATTGGCAGAGCCAGCAGCGACAGTACGCGACGGAAAGCCCATCATTAGCAGGCTAGGAGCAGCTTGCTCGGCTGTACGTGTGACGGGCGGCGTAGTGGCAGCCAGGAACAGGTCTCGTAGATGGCTCTCATCTAGCGCAATGTTGTATTGTGACTTGTCGCCAGCATTGGTGCGCTGACAGAGCTCAGCACAGATAGCTACTTGTGCGGCAAGACCGACTATGGATACGCGTATTCGGTCGGTGATGAGATTGGCGATGGTATCCTGAATATCCCCGGGATCGCTAGAGAGAAGGGCGCCGTAGATAACGAGCACTTCACGGGTGCCATGAGAGGGGGTATTGCTGTTGGCGGCGAAGGCCTAGTGTTAACAGCCAATTTTATAATGGAAATAGGACCAATGGAAACATGACCGTGTGGTTGTTACGAAGGCCAAAACTTACAAAAGAGCGCCGCGACACATTTCAAGAGCATTCTGCAAACTAGGATTTCCTTGTGGCTCTTCTTCAGTCTGCCACTTATGCAGCTGTTTCAGGTGTTCCTCGGGGTTCCCACTAATCTCACTAACTCTAATACCAACACCGTCACGCATGCCAATAATACCCATCTGCGAGATAGGATTTTGCTCAAAGTATTCTTTGACAAAGTCAGCAGCATATGAGAATACCAGACGGTAGCGAGAGGGCAGCATATCCTTCTCAGCCATCGCGAACGACATGTCCAAGACCAGCATCAGATGCCTGATAATACCGCGCTGCAGAGGTGTAGTATCACGCATCAGCCGCCGGCGTTTCTCAGCCTCCAAAACCTCAGCCAGCGATAGCCCGCCTTGCTCATCTTCAACAACCGTATCCCAACTGCGATTGACTTCTTCCCAAGCACCGCGCTTGCGGTCACCTCCGTTGCGAGCACCATTCTTATTGAGCTTGCGCTTTCCGTTATCATCGGAGATTTCGCCGTCGGAGTCAGCCATGTTGAGAGATGTAGAGCAGTCGGATGATCAAGGCGAGAGATAGAGGATATGGCCTCGGAATATGGTTGTTGTGCGAGGATCTGGCGATGAACGTTGAGGAATAGGTGACTACAATAGCGCTAATCCGCAGATTATCAAGTTATACGACAGTCGACCACGGCAACAAGCAAAGCTTTCCTCGAATGCAATATGTTCGATCATGGATTTTTAAGCGAGACAAGAGGCAAGGGCACGTTCGCGCGTATAGTGCCAGATTGGCTAATGGGAAATGTTGAAAATTGGTTGAGGCATGGAAGCTGACAGGTACGAGGCTGAGAACAATGTCATGATTGAGGCTGCCGAAGAAAAAGTATACAGCCTCGTGTCTCCACTTTAATTTGAGCCAAGACAGTAGCACCAAGTCAAGGAGTATTTTGGCATGTGATTTCAAGTAATTCTTGGTCAAGGTAGGTAGGTAGGTAGTACTTTGCTGTAGTATATTCTCTAATAATTAATGAGAGTTTGCGTTGGAATTAAGACACCTTTTTTCAGTATATATATAGTGAATAGATGAAACTGAAATAACTGACATGAATAAATGCTTCATTACATATGACTATCTCCCCACCAACCAAGCCCAGTAAAGACAACGCAACTAAACGAGAAATATATGAATACAAAGTAGTCAAAGAGAAACGGGTAACGTAAAACAGCTGAATCGTGACAGGTTAAAAAATTAGAATTGCATGTTAAGGATAGAAAAGACAAAAATACCAAATCAAATAGTGTAAAAACGCCATATTAACTCCACCGTGCAAGATCCGACTGAGTATCATGAAAAAATGAATGCAAACGTAGGCAGAAAACCATAAAAAAACAAGGAGATGTGAGTTGGGAAGGGTAGAAAAAAGAGGCGGGTGAGCCTTGATGTGACAGGGGAGAGCAAAGTGGCGGGGGTTGTATAAGAGAAGAAAAAAGACACCACCATTTTTAACGAAAATGATATACACAGAGGCAAAAGAAAAGAGGGTGCTGCGGTAGAAGAGGCGGGTAGTTAAAAAAGAATGTGGGTGCCAGAACAAAGGTGTTAAGAAGTGAACGGAGCAGGAAGAAAAAAAAAATGAGTACACAATCGAAGAAGGCACAAAGAAAGAACAGACCGGGCGGTTTATTCGTACGCACCAGAAGCCCAGTCGTCTTCAGTGATAGTCGTCCAGAAGTACCACACCAATGACACGGCTATCATGGTGAAAAAAGTCTCAAACATAGACCCATCAATCTTGCCTGATGTGCCGTTGCAAATGTGTGAACTAATGGTATAGTTGAAGACTTGGCCCAGGGCAAAGAACGCGGCGGCGCCACCCAGCCAAATCAACGGCACCCACTCCTCAAGCACCTTGACCACTAACACGGCCTCAAGCACAAAGTAAACGGCCAGAAAAATCAGAGGCGCAACTTGGTACAGCACATATAGAGCTATGTGGCGATTGCTACCACTGTAGCTATCATCCCAGTAGCCAGTCCAACTGTAGCCAGTATCAAAGGCAATGTAGACGGTACCAAGGAACAGGGGGGCAGCAGAACCAAAGACAAGGCCAACTGAAACTGGTGTCCCATCATCAAGTATTTGGTAGCCAACGACAGCATTGAGCATAAGCACCCATGTTGTTGCTATAATAGCACCAATATGCAGAGCAGTGAAGAAGACACGGACTTTCTCATTGAGCGGGAATGAGCCAATGGTGAAAATTTCGCAAAACTGGATGAAAGCGTAGCCACCTAGGAAGACTTCCATTTCTCTACAAGGTTAAAAGAGACGAATTATGTTAGCTTCTAGAGATTGCGAATATGCTAAGAATATGGTATGGAAAAACTCACATGCGCCCCACAGCAGCCTTTCTTCTAGAAGAGAGCAGAATCAAGAAAGCGGTCATCACGACTGCCATAGCAGAAAGTAGAATCACACCTAGATTTCCTAGATGGCGGCCCCCGCTTAGCGGGATGCCTCTAAGCTCACAGCCGCCCCAAGTGCCTGACTGGTCATGGTGCTTGGACATGAGGTTGCAGACCGCGAGAGTAGAATCTCGACAAAAGACCTTTTTAGGGTTAGCAAGGGGTATTAGGTTTAATCAAAGACACAAGATATTATGAGTGGGCTATTAGGGTAGTAGGGGTTAAGCGTTGGGCTGCGTGAACATACATCAAAGTCTCCAAAGCGAGTCATGATGGCGATTAAAGCTGAAAAACGCGGCGCAAAATTTGAGCTTTTGGTAGTGGATAATATAAAAGCTTTCAAGTAGTTTCCCTTGCGCTGGCTGCGATACGTTGAAGACTTGGGATCGGGGGTTTTGTCGTCGTGGGTTTGAATCAGATGCTAGTGTACAGTTCGTGTACAGAACCAAAAGCTAATGCAGTGTGTGTGTGTGTTGGATAGCAATAGGGCCCTGGTACGTGGGTGAGCTGAGCTTTTTTGTAAACGTTGATGAGTTGTGGTGATCAACGAGCAAGTATTGGAATCAGTAGAAACAGTACGCCATGGATTGAAAAATAACAAGTCACTCGAACGATGATCGGCGTTTTGCAGTCAGAAAAAAAACAATCAGGTATTGCTGAGGGTCAAACAGTCTTGAGTGTGAAGCAAAGATTGGGTATCGTGACGAGGAGGAGAATAAAAGGAAGAGCAAAGAAGAGAGGAAAATAAAAAGGAAAATAGAGGGAAAATAAATAAAGTAGACGGGCCACGCAGCAAATATGAGACTGACTCAGACGAAAAGCAAAGACAAAGGAGACAGGACCAAGAGGAGCATGAAGAGAAGAAAATAGAGCGAGTATCAGCAGGAGTGTGTATTCTGGAGGCAGGTGGTTGTTATATGTGCTGGAAGGGAAGGTGGGAAGGCGTTGAAGTGGAAGTTGCTACAGGTACAGATACAAAGCGGATGTACTACAATGGCCAACTTCCAAGCGACGGCCCCCCCCCATGTCAAGTCCAACCTACAAGTGCAAAACAGTGCAGGAAAAAGTGTAGTTGTTGCGCAGAGGAGAGCCAAAAACGACGAGAAAATCAGCATGGGCCCCCTACCGGAGGAAACAACACACCAAAAAAGAACCCCATCAACAAGGGCCAAAAAGCACAAGCACTAAAACAAAGCAGGGGTGGTTGGGTCCTTTTTCCTTTTTTTTATCGGTGGTTGTTGGTTTAGGCTTTAAAAGCCAAATACAGTACTTGCGACTTTGAACAAGACCCTTTTTTTCACACAAGAAAAAAAAAGGAAATCAAAAGAACGCAGGAGAAAAGCCCACAGAAAATATTACACTGCCCTCTTGATTACTAAGATAGGTTAGCAGAAGGACAAAGGGGTACGGCACACAGGTGTGTCGTAAAAACAAAATACAGACTGCAAGATACAAGACGCAAGACGCAAGATCCAAAATACACTACGCACTATTCAACTTGCGAAACAACAGGCTAGCATTGCTTGGCTGTCCTTGACAGACAGAAACAGAAACAGAAACAGTCAAATGCCATCCATGCCTTGCCTATGCCAGTTAGGCCATCCAGCCGCCAGCCCAGCCAGCCCAGGCCAGCCACCTAGCCCGGACCCCCTCTCCACTCACTATTCCTGCCTTGTTCCTTATCCCCTGCTTTTTTCTGCTTTGCCGAAGCCAGACTGACACGGACAGAAAGCTCTGTTGCATTGGCTCGTCCACCTTCTTTTTTATTCTTCGTCTCTTCCCGGTTTCCTATTTTTCTTCCACTGCCTTCGTTGTCACTGCTTAGTTGGCCGCAATGGGCACCGTGTCCTTCTCCTGTTCTTTATTCGTCTCACCCATAAACACCGTTTAGTCACGTAGAAAGAACTTGACAGCTGCTGCATGAAGTTCAGGCACACAGCTGTACTAAACTAAAGAGATGCTAAACGAGGATGGCAAAAGGACCATGAGGAAGGGAATAAGGAGGGGTAAGAAAGACTACCGACTGGTCACAACGACAACCAGCAGCGACAAGAATAGAAGCTGGAGGAAAGAAGGGAAGCCGTCCGAGAGAGAAAGCCACCACCCGTCACGTCGTCATCGCGACTCACCAAGATAAACGCAACAAAGGGAGCCTGTTTGGTTGCGGTTCAAGACAAGCCAAAACAAGGAAGAGCAAAAGCACATTGCCTTTTTCTTTCTTTCATCTTGACGGCGATCTTTTTTCTGCCCTGCAGGTTTTTCCGCATGTCCAAGTAACCTTATCGACACACGAACAATCATCGACTACACTACAACCCTAGACACATCACACCGCTTGTAGAAAGGACTGACTGCCATGTCACTTCTTGCCACTGAGATACAATGGCCAAAAGGTTGGTGCCCCCTTCATGAACCAGCCCTCCCATTGGCTAGATAGTGGCAGAATAACTCCTTGATTCAAGGCCCTCAAAGCTAGGAACAAGGAACAAAAGGAAGGGTGAAAGGAAATCATCTTTGTCTTGTTGTACAGAGCATTCAACTCCAGCTGAAGCTCGTGTCTCGCCTATAATCCCACCGTAATATCCCCCAAGGTCGCCAGACTTGCTTGCCTGCTTGCTTGCTTGCTAGCTTACCTTGCAAGGGAAAATGTGTTAGTTAGAACTTAGTCCACCCCACTCATCTGTCTTCTCGTACAACCACAAGTTCCCACACGGCGCAGGCGATCTTGGAAGGGACTTCGCTGTATCCGCTAACATCAAAAGAGCCTGACCCACAATTCTTTTTCTGTGAGTCTTCCCTTGTGGGAGATTCTGGCCAGCAGTTGGGTTACTACTGTTTTAAGAGGCACCCACCCAGCTTGCTTGCCGGAGGTCCCCTATTGTAGACTATTGGCTTATATAGGGCTGCCAATTTATCGCCCTACGAAGGGACAAGGCAAAAAGCGACCCACCCATTTCCACCTGTCGCTCTAGCTTCTTATTACTGAAAAAAGATGCCCATACTGCGAACTCTGCCCGCCAGCATCATAGCTCAGCAACAGTCGAGAGCATGTGGGATGTGGGTATGTATGCACCATCAACAAGGCTCCCAAAGCTTCTTCATTGCCTTATTCCCTTTCATTTCTCCTGTCTCAAGTTCTTTTGTCTGGTGTGATACTAGGAACTATTCCGTTTTTGGGTGTGTGTTTGTGTAAGTAGCAGAATATTTATCCCACCACACACATCCTGCCGTTTCTGCCTGAGCTCAAGCCCGACTTTGAAAAAGGAAAGAAAATATTGATCGCTAATCGGCAGTGAAGTATTAGCACCATGCGGCCCTGGTGGAAGCAACAAAGCGATAAAAAGAAGAGGAAAAGAATAGGAAAAAGAATAAAATAAAATAAAAAGAGACCAAGCTTTTTCCCCCTACAAGTTTGCTTCCTTGTTATCCATCTTTCTTCATTGCCACTTTGAGAGGTGGAAGCAAAGCATAGTCTTATCTGGTATGGCCTATGATCACTAAAAGCCACGTTTCTCACAGGGCTAGGGTTTAACTGTGGGTTCTTTCCAAGCTCATAAATAGGACGGGGCAGCCGCCATTTTTCTGTGCCGTGAAACATGAACGCCTGGATGTCACTACCCGCTCGAAATCAAAGCAAGAAAAACAACAGCAACAACGATTCCAGTTCGTTGCATCCTGTCATTTCCCTACGTCGGCTGATTCATTTCTCGCTATGAAACTTGAGACCCTTGGTTTTAGCTGTGCAGTGGAACTTTCTGTCCTGCTTGAACATCGTGCATGAGCTAGTTGACAAGGGTTACCACGCATCCCCGGTTAACCCAGGAAGCAGAACGATCAAAATATCAAAAATAACCTTGGATGAAGAATCCTGCCGTCTCTATAAACAAACACAATCCTTCATCAAGCGAGATGCAGAGACGAAAGATAAAAGCCAGGTAAGAATTTATGCATTCTTATGCAACACTTACTTTCTTCTCTGCAACCAGAAGTACAGGCCAGCTGCTGACCTCCCCCATCTTTCTTTGTCTACAGTTTTATCCCCTCTTAAAAAAGAGAAGCTTTAGTCGGAGCCCCAAGAATAAACAAAAAAGAGCAGAGGGCAATATAAACACTGGGGGTCTGAAACAACAACGTACGCGATTCAGCCGATGGAAGCTAGTCGGAGGAAATTGAGAGAGGTGACCCGGCTTGTCCCAACCAGAGACGTTGATATCAGGGTGTAAAATTTCACGAGAAACAAAGATAGGGTCAAAATTAGGGACATGAGGCGCTCGTTGCTATGGATAGTCGGATGTAACTTCGTAACTTGTGCCTTGTGCACGATTTGTGAAACAGTAACAACGTTCCCATTCTAGTTGAACGGCTAATCACTAAGCAAAGGCCCAAGGTTGTCTTTGAGTTGGAATGACGAATGGCTTGGCTCCATTTGTATACGCCAGGATACAGTACACAAGCCGCCAAAATTAAATGGCGCCGAGCGAATCAAGTGCCATAAAGGCGAGTACGTTTGTATGGCGAGGGCTCAACTGGAGCAGCGGTAATTGAGTCTTGAGGAGGACATCCGAAGATGGCTCTCCTTGGCGTTTGTTCTCGCCCCGGATCAGAAGCAGAGTGTTGCTTACGGAGGAGACAACCAAAGAACTGCGGAAGTATCGAATTGCACGCAGCGAGATTTTAGGTTCTAGACAGAGATTTTGTGAGATGATACTTTGGGCAGCCTAGAAATGGGCTACCAGGTTCTCCACAGCCGTCTGCCGCGAGATCTCGAACTTACTTGAACTTGAGTTTAATTAATGTCTACGAGGGTCACTGAGCTCAAACGACGCTATGCTAGCTACTGGCCAGAAAGAACCAGCCATCACAGAATTTGGATTGGTAAAGCGCGTATGCTTCCAAGCAAGCCCGTTTTCCGCCTCTATCCTGTGGCTGTCGCTGAACAACCGAAGAAAAAGAAGAAGGAATTAGAGATTGAGCGCCTGTAGGAATCATGAGATCAAGTAATGTCGGATTGGCTACCCCTCCATAGGCCTCATGATAGGGCTTCGACGAGCGAAGCGTAATTAATCACGGGCCAACTTGTTGCTTGTTTCCGCTGGTCCTCCATTCCACCCTGCCGCTCTCTTCTCTCCCGCAATTTGCTCACCCGCCCTCGGCGCCCTCGGCACCCTCGTTTTCGCTGTATCGTGATTGAAGTGGATTGTGTTACATGGGGATTTTCTTTTTCGTCAGCCTACTGTTGCTTCACAGCTATACGGTGGGGCAATGATCGGATTGTTGCTCTTATTGTACTTTTTAAGCCTACTGGCTGTTGTTCGCAGTAATACAGCGGCGCGTTCTGGTCAAGTGCAGCTGGATGGCGTCATTTTCCATTTCACACGTGCTTAGTCTTTGAGCACTTCTCGTGACCTTTTAGGGTCTGATACGAGGGCTAACAGTGTTCTCTATCTGGCGAAACCCTAGGGCGTGCTAGTGGGGCCATCAGTAATTTTTGGCTTACGACAACCGTGTGTAACCTAGTCTAAAAGAGCGGCAGCTTTTAGCACGGGGGGTAGACCCCGGAGGTGCGGTTTTGTCCTTTCGTATGCATGGCCGTTGCCGTATCGTGCATTTTATTTTATTTTATTTTTTACTAGTGGGTGGGAGTAAGGCTCCCTTAGTAACTTCTCACGGGGCCTCCTTCGACGTCTCCTTCTGATCCTACAAAAATGCCTTCATCCTTTCTCCCCCCTCATTCGCGTCTTCATTGTCTCCTCTCTCGCTATTGTTCACCTGCCTCGAGGATTGACTGTCTCATCCTAAGCTACCCGTGTTGCAAATGCTCCCCTGTAACCTGTGATAGCAGTAATCTGCCTCTCCGCGTAGCTTGAGCTGAGCTTGCTTCATAAGGGCACGGACAGCTCAGCTCAGACTCCAGCTGCTGCCTGCCCTAGATGAGTCCGAGGTTGTGGCACAGCGTGTTAGCGGAATGAACTGTTGCCTTTGTGTCTTCAAGGGGTTTGTCCGCAAATATTGGACTCCTAAGTCTCAGCAGAGTCTTCCATGCTTTCCAGTGTTCTCGCTCTTTTGGTCAGTTGCAGCAGGGCACCTATGATGCTTGGCCTAATAGCTTTTGACCACAGTGGTGCGTGCATTTATGTTTGTGCCATAACGATTTTGTGCACCCTCGCTGTGATTAGGTTGTGCTTTGGTCCTTGCAGAGCGTGGTCTTCATCTAGTATGTACCAACGTACTATTTCCCTTCTTTTCTGATTCTCTTACATAAGTTCGATTAATGGGAAACCTACCGCATGGTGTACGAGCTCTCTTGGCATTGTGCGATACAGAGGCATGGCTGCTTTCAGGCGTTTTATGATTGCGTCGTTCGTTTTGTCTGCAGCTGTTTTTGTCGTTTTAGCCTCCATCCATGCGTTCGTCGTGAAAAGCGCCTTGCTCAGTACGCGCACAGGCTGCGTTTAGCATGCATATGGCACTTTCTCCCTTATAATGTTTAGCCAGATATCTCAGGCTGTTAGCCACTCAGATGTTGCCCGCTGTCGTCTTTTGACTGTACTTGCGAAGAGGAGGTTAGCATATAGGCAAAGTCCCAACCATCGAACTGGCTTGTTTGTTAGTGTAGGTTTGATCTAGCTCTGTGTTGACCCTCCTTGGTACTGCAGAGATGTGGTTCCTCGCAATGATCTTTTTCTCGATTGCTTCCGTTAGCCTCCTGGTCGTTGTATGTCTTTCCTAGGGTAGACAGAAGCCATACAAGAAGATACGATCGTAGCTCATTTCGTGGGCATCTTGATTTTCAAATCGGCACAAGGCCAGCTATTCTGAAGATACTTGACTGCTTCCTGGTTTCTAAACATGGGTTGTAAAATCTAGCCATGGTGCTGTCTGAAGATTCCCATGGAAGTTTCCTGGCTGTCTTGTCAATGGTCTATTTAGCAGCGCGAAAGGTATTCGTTGGTTCCTCTAGGTCCGTTACAGTTTTGCTTATAATCGCCTTTTTAGCTTTCACCATATTCTACCGCGTGGTATTTCTTTTGTTTCATGTATCCGGCCTCCCTTTGGCCAGAAACTCTGTCTTTTCTAGCCCGCCATCGGTGCTCCCCCGGGCTTTTTCCAGTTGGCTAACTTCTTGTTTGCACTCTGCAAAAAAACTACCAAGTTTCGTCTTCCTCAGCCTCAATTTAGTCTTGGATATTTTCCGGGCTGCCCTTGTCTTTATATTGTTAGATCTCGTGGTTACTGGTGCTACCTGGTATGACTTTTATGTCAGTCACCCATTTACTCACCGTAGTTTGTGGCGCGACGAACAAGTCAATGACTCTACCGGCTTTGCGTCAGCATCTATCTTTTTTGTTGAGGACGCATTGATCGTTTACCGTCAACTAACTTTTCAAGTTCCTTCCCTTATCATTTCCTACGCCTTTGTCTAGCACAGATCCTGAAACTTTTAACTATGGCCGCGTTTCTGCTACCCTCGAATTTCATGCTTGGAGGTAGCATGATCTTCTGGTAGATTTGCTGCGATATTAAGAGTAGCGTCCTTGTTATATATCCGTTTCCATTTGCCGTTCCGGTGGCCTTGGCTTGACCGCCTCATCCTTTTCGTTGAAACCTATGTGAGCATGCCACTCCAAACTTTTGCCAATTCATAGTTGGTAGTTTGTTACTTGCTGGCTCCAGGCCCTCCGAATGACGACACGTTGCTTCAATCTAGGACTAGTTTGTTATACGACTGCCTGCCGATGACTGTATCCGGTCTTTTGGTAGTGATACTGGCGTGTTCTGAGGGTTTACTTGCTTTTGGGTTCTTTGGTCTACGATGACCGCCTGTAACCTAGTTTAAAAGGTCACTGAACTTCGGCACAAGGCGGAGTACAGCAGCTATGTCCTCCTGTATACATGGCTGTTGCTATATTGTTTTTCACTTGCTAGTAGCTGGAAACAGGAATCCCTTGGCATCTTCTTCAAGTGTCCTCCTCAACACCTCCCATCCCATAACTCTTCCTTTCCTTCCTTTTCTCCCATCTGCATTCTTGTCGTCTTCCCTCTCGCCGTTATTCACCTGCTTTCCAAGCCAGCAGCGCCATCCTAGAATTCCCGGGGGCCGCCCTGTATCCGGCGGTAGCAACGACCTGCCTCTCTACGTAGTTGGAGGCTTGCTTCACCAGGGCCCAAACGAATCAGCTCAGACACCGGCTGTTGTTCATCTTGAATGGGTCTGAGGCCGTGGCATAGCATTTCGATGGTATGGCTTGTCGCCTTTGTGCTTTCAAAGAGCCCGTCCACAAACCTTAGGCTCAAAGGTCACCTCCCTTTTCGGCATAGCAAAGTCGAGTTGCTGGGGATGAGTTCCCTGTCAATAGCCTCCTTTACACGCCTTCTCGCTATTACTCTCTCTAGAGCAAATAGAAGCGAGATTAGGCAGTACGAGAGTGATGTTAGATGTAGGTAATCTAGCCTTGGAATTACCACGAGGTTAGCTTCCTTGACGGCGCCTGGATGGTGTCTAACTTCCAGACATAGGTTTTACAAGTCAGATATCGCCTTAATGGATTCCTGGTCCTCTTGCACACTTCGTTGGAGATACTCTCTACCCTGGGGGCTATGTTCGTGGGTCTCCATATTGATGCCGTCACCTCTTCTAGGGGCAGGGGCGACCATCCCAGTGTCTTCGTGTTGGGCTCCTGTGGGGTTTTGTACTATAAGTCTCGTGAAGCAGGGGCACAGACACGGATTCCGCCGTGTATGTGGCTCTTGTTCCATAGGGTTTCTGCAAGGGTGGGATGAGCGGAAGGCACCTTTTGCTTGCTTTAGCCCTGCCACAATCTTGCTTATGAGAGCCCTTTCCGCCTGGACGACAATTTATTAGACTGCCTTCTATTCTTCCACGTCTATGGCCTACAGTGGTATCGACTATCTTTCTGAGGTCGTTGCTACTAGCTTCTCCCGTAATGAGGATGTGCCGGTGGTACTTGTCGTTCTAACACAGCTCAAGGCTAGCGTTGGAGGGGGGGATTTTCAATGTCGGTGTGTCCTGAGCTCTTACGCGAATAGGGCTGTTGAATTTCACTTCGCAGCTTATGATAGAGCTAGTTTCTAGTTATGCCCCCTTCCCGCGTTGGCGCTCTGTTATTTGGGCTGCCTAAAATTACCAGGGCGTTCTCTAGTGCTCTCGAAGCCAAGAGCTGACTATTCGCCTGTAGAGATTGTTTTCCCCTTGTGTGCCTCTCATGTTCCAGGCTTTCCAAGCTGGTTAAAGTCGAGCCTGGGGGCTCCTGCATTGCTCTAAATTCAAAGCCTCCCCGTTTATACTTTGAGTAGCCTATGGAATGGCGATGTGCTCCGCAAACGATGGTCAGCTTTTTCTTGTATCCTACCGTTGGGTGTGATTTCCAGCGGGTACGGCATAGTGGAGGCATTCAGGGCCCCGTTGCCCCTTTTGTTCTCTCCAGTGTGATCCTGTGAGTGTAACATAGCCAGACCTATTGTTATTGTTATTGTTATTATATTATTTTACGTCTACCTACTGTTATTTGGTAGCAATACGACAGCGTGTTCCGGACGGAAGCTGTTGGTTGATGTCATCTTCCAGTAACATCCGGGCGGCCAGCAGTTGCAGGTTTCCAGGATTGGATACCTGGTGTTTTTGGTCTGCGACGACCGCGTGTAAGCTAGTCCAAAAGGCCGCTGGCTTTCAGTACGGGGGATAGGCCCCGGCGGAGTACTGTGGTTTTGTCCTTTTGCATGCATGGCTGTTGCAGCACTTCTCCCTCAACAAGACCCCAGATAAACCCTAAACCCAGAAGTGGAGCCGACCTCCTACTTCCCCACAACCATTCGATCCTCTGAAAAGTCTGCTATGTGTCCCGCCGACATGAAGATCATGAGGACAGGACAGCCGATTCCAGTGCGGTCTGGGAATTCATCTCAAGCGATGAGAGAATCAACCAGTCTGTGTGAGCATCCGAGGGCCCATAGTCTATCCTTCCACCACCCTGGTGGCCGCTGCCTTGTGCGGTGTGGATGTGACCCAAGGCAGGCCCCTCTCTAGTGACCTGCCACAGTCACCAGTCTGTCTGAGGACAGAAACGCGAAAAACAAATAAAGACAAAGGAAAAGGGTGGACTGTGTGAACTCTCAAAATTCAGTGCTGAGCGTGAAGGTGAGCTCCTTGAGTTGGAGTGGTGGTGCGGCGATGAGGTGTTGACGATCGCGAAAAGTGTCGTGGAAAAGGGGGCGAGTCGACGACGAGGTTAACCTCAAAGTTGGGAAAGCGCGGCCTCAAGGCTTCACAGCTCATTGTTCAAACAAAAGACAAAGTCTAATAAAAGAAAAAGAATGACAACGGTCATCGGGGTCATAAACGTTGGCGACCATCAACCTGAAAAGAAAAGGTACCAGACCTCAAAGGTACCCCCCCGAGGGTTGTAGGAGGGAGAGTTGTTTGTTCCTCATACCACCGAGACGCCGGAATATAAGCTCCCCTAAGTCCCGATTATCACCACATACGATCATAGCATCGACCATAGCACCACATACAACCATAGGATACACAGCAAAAAATCCACCAACATCCCATACAGCATTTATATTTATTTAGTTTTCTTTTTAAAAAATAAAAACTATACCCCTAAGACGTCCAACAATGGCGGACGTTGACATGGCTGACCATCATGGTCAGCCTCGCGAGGCTAAAAGGCACAAAAATGCCTCAGCCACAATCGCCGAACCAAACCAAAGGGAAACTCCCTCCCCCTCAATGGCCAGCCCCCAAGTGAATGTCAATCCCGCCACGAAGGTCACCAGGGGAGTTACATGGACATCTTCAACTCAGCTTGGGAAGAAGATGCAAGGAGAAGAGAAAATTTGGCTTGTGGAATGAGAGCGGTAGCCACGGCCCAGGACAGACTGGTCCAGGACTGTCCGGCGGGCGAAGAAGATGACCCTACGACTAGACGAATCTACACCGAATTTATGGAGGACATCAGAGACTACGTGAAGGAAAAAATACGCCAGGAGACCCCGAGGAAAAAGAACACCCCCACAGGACAGAAAGGCGGCCCGAAGCCCCAGGCGGTCGGCCCCAGAACCCCAGCTACGTGGGCAGAAATGGCTGCTGCAGCGAAGCCAAGCGCCCAAAGCACTGCCGATCCCGGGAAAAAGAATCCAGCCCGTCAGAAAGGCTGACAAAAATAGACTGTTGGCCCACCTTTTCGAAGACTCGAAATGGAAGACGGTGAACCCGACAGTGGTCAGACAGAGGATTAACGGGGACCTCTTCAGAGGACAAGAAGTGGTTGTCAAGCTGACCAACACCAGGACTGGATTCGCCCTTCACGCGAAAGAAGGAAAAATGGACCAGGAAGCACGGGAAATGACCCGTAACTTCCTCAATGCAAGGACGTTGGAACCAGAGACGATCTGGGACAAGTTCGTCATCACCAACATCCCGACAAGGATCATCACCATAGAAGGTGACAAACCGGTGTCCTGCCAGACAGAGCTGGAGGACATCAAGCTGGACATCCAGTCAGTGTTTGGTGGAAACATCAAGCTAATGGGCTGGAGAGAATATGATGGAGACCCGGACATGCAAGGCCTAAGGGTAGCAATCCTGAACCCCAGCAAGCTCCCAAGAAACGTCGAGATCCTCGGGCTATCGAGAATGGTCAGGAGATCGACCTCAAAACCCAAGGCCCCGCCCAGCTGTGAAAGGTGCGGAAGGGGACATCTGGAAAAGAACTGCAACTTCGCAGTGAGATGCAAGGTGTGCAAGCAAGCACACCTCACGTCCAACCACCCAGCGAGTCCGCCGGGAGCCAAGAATCCGGATAAGTCCGGAGGTACGGGTTCCCCCCAGAAATGATAGGAAGACCTAACCAGAGCCACAGAGACTCGGTTTTCAAGGTTATTCAAGCGAATGTATGGCGAAGCCCAGCGGTACAAAAAACGATCCTTCAGACGGCAAGCGCGAAGAAGGTTGATATAGTCCTAATCCAGGAGCCACCAATTAACATGGACGAGAGAACGTCAATCCACCCCCAATACATCCTGTCGGGGCCAACGATGGACGGACAGACACGTCGAAGATCGATATGTTTCATCCACAAGCAATCTAGCTTCGAAATATACCCCTACGGAGCGATACAGGCCCACCCGGATCTCTATGCGGTGACGGCACAACGCGGAGAAGAGAAGTTTACGCTAGTAGGGGTATACAACGCCAAGGCCGGGAGTGAGAGGACAAATGAAGCTGCGGACATACTGACTAAAATAGACAGACGACTGGACAACACGATCATCATGGGAGACTTCAACCTGCACCACAGTGCGTGGAATGCGGCGAACACCCGCAACTGCAGCAAAGCCACCGAGTTGATGGAATGGACAGAGGACAGGAGACTCATCTGCGCCAACGACAGCGCAGTCCCCACCCACGATCAGGGAGGAGTGATCAATTTCACCTGGGTCTCAGCGGATATCTGGTCCAAACTCAGGAAGTACCAATGCGGAGGGGACCTGGAATGCGGAAGCGACCACCGTCCACAGATGGTCCACATCCAAGCCCAGCATTGGGCTAGGGATAAAGTCACAGTCAGACGACTCAAAGACATGGACCATGGAATCTTCGCAGAAGCTTGCCAATCAGCAGCCAAGGAAATTGGAAATGGCCTCCCAGAAGGTTGGATGAGAACCACCCACACGCTAGAAATAGCAGCGGAGGAGATCACCCAATCAATCCAGCGGGCATATATGAAGGCCACCCCCCAAAGACAAGTCACAGGCTCAGGATACCGATGGTGGAATGAAGACTGTAGACAAAAGAAGGGGGCACTCATAGCGGCAGCCTGCCACAAGGATCGCCAATCTCCCCGATCCTGTATATGCTGTTCATGGCCCCCCTCTACTTCAGCGGTCAGCGCTACTTGAAGGGATACATGGACGACGGCCTTTGGACGATCAAGGGGGATTCCCTGGCGAACTGCTTGCGGGACCTCAAAGCGGTCATGGGATATACGGTCAAGTGGTGCGAGGAAAATGGGTTACAGCTAGACCACGGAAAAACCCAACTCCTGCACCTGACAAGGAAAACTTCGGTACCAGAAAACCCGGATCTAGAGATGGAAGGCCTTCCAGTAATTA
>JAXASZ010001096.1:0-18687 GCA_038407095.1 Ceratocystis destructans
GGGCCCCCCCCCCCCCCTCCCTCCCCTTATGTCTCTATTTCAGCCCAATAATCCTAAGTCTCGCTGCTTTCCCTGTTCTCCTTCTCCTTCCTTCTCCTCCTCCACCTCCTCCTCTTCCTGCCCCAACATCAACAACAAGATTGTCTCATGTCGATGTGCATTGTTGCCTGTGGCGTACGTGTGGCGTCTCTCCTTTTTCCATCTTTTTTCTTTTCTTTTCTTTTCTGCTCTCAGCATGCCTTTTTCTCTTTCCTCCTCTTGGTCTGTGCTGGCTTCACAATGCTCACGTGATCTCAAGTGTCTGCAACCACCACGATGCAGTCGATTCTGGAACAAAGGCAATGTTCAAGACCGGCACATAGCCGTCCTTATCCTGGAGGAGGAGAGGATCCAATGTTGAATTGTCGTTCCTTTGTCTTCGCTAACCCATTGTACGTCATGGGCAGATATAGGGTTGCAAATCACGTGATTCTTGATCCAGATCAGACAACTTCGGTACAGCTTAGCGTTCTTTCGTTCTTCTGACAGGTCACCCTCCCTCCCTCGTTCTCACATTCCTTTCTTTCTTTCCCTTCCCCTGTAAGATCATGAGACACACCGTTACTGCACTAGCTGGAAGTCTGTGACAAAGGTGGTGGTGGTGGTTGACCTCACGTATTACACAAATGCAGAACACCAGAAAAAGAAAATGGTACAACGGCGGCCCCAAAAGTCGGGCCGTTTATATGGGAAAGAGAGCGTCATGAATTATTGTGTGAACAATGCGAGCTGGACAGTAGTAGATGACGAATTACGCAAACAAGTCAGCCGTTACTGCGTTTGCTTTTGTTTCTTTATATTAGCTTTCTTTAGATTCTGCCGTATGAGTATATATCAGAAAACCAATCAAAATCAATCCCAAAGTCTAGGCTCATGCCCTCGCTCAAGTTCTGTGCCACCGAACCGCTGGTTGTTGTCGCCATCGCCTGCGCAGTTGCTGTGAGTGGGCCTGTGACCACACCAGGAGGAGCACCAGCCACCTGGCCGTTATTGTCAAGGGTTGAGTCGGTGGGTGTTATGGCCCCGATGCCGGCACCAAATGCGCCGGTAAAAGCGGCGCCTGCCATCTTGAACAGATAGGCTTCCCATGCAGAGCGCATGTGGAACAGTGGGCGGCGACTGCGCGAGAACGCATCGTCGCCTGGGCTGGTATCCACCACGACGCCGGATTCACTGGCCACAGAGGCAAAGTTGTTGGAAATACGTTCGATGACAGCAATCACATCAAGAGTCTGGCGCACATATGCACGATCCCAGCCTTTCTGGTCAATGGTGGTAAGCTTGCACAGGATGCAGCAGTTGCGAAAGGCCTGGAACCAGACGTTGAACGGCAGCGATACGTACATCTTGACGGGGATGGCGAAAAAGTTGTCAAACCAACCCCGCAAGAGGTGGAAGCAGTGGCTGAGAATGTTGACTCGTTCCGTGTTAACCCAGGGCTCAGATGGGGGAATATCCCAGCAACTGACATCATGGATGGCAATCTCAGCAGTGTTAACGACGGATTGGACAATGTCTGTACGAATGGACGGGATTAGCAAGTGTCAGGTTTGGGGTTGCAGATGATGGTATATATATAGCATGTCTTACAGTTGTCCCGGATCTCTGGGGAAATCATGTCCTTAATCTCGCTGACGCGACTCTGCAACATCTTGTACTGCATGGTTTGCGTGGTAATTGTCCAACCAATCTTAGAGTCGTTACGGTCGTTAATCTCGCGGAACAGCTTGGTCGCCTCCATGATAATAAGCTGGCATCGCGTCATGACAACAAGAATGTTGTCGTATGGCGAATCCTGCTTCAAGGCTATTTCAAGAAGATACTCCTCCATATAAGGCATCCAGGGCATGGCGGTGATTGACGAGCCAATGTGTAAAAAGTAGGAAAGACTAGACGAGAGAAGCAAGAGCGCATTAGCGGTTAGCGACACATCCACGACTTGGTGCAAAGGCTATGACAAGCTCAAGGGTAGCAATAGAATAGTACCTGGACGAGATAAAGTAGCATCCTAACGCTGCACGCTTTTCGTCCATTTCACGGTCGGAAAACGATGGCGGCGGGTTTGGATCCAGGGACGACAAGTATTCGTTCTGCGTCTTGTTGATGTTTATGACAGATAGTATACCTATTGTGATATTAATGTACATGCACATGAACGGCTTCAAGTGATTGGGCATCTGGTGGTTGCCCCAGCCTAGATAGACTACCAGGCCCTGTAGCACGTCCAAGGTGGCGGACTGGTCAGTCATGATTAATTGGCTAACGACCTCGCGTACGAGTTTGCTCATGCGAGTCTGCACTGATGTAATCTTGCTCGTGACGCTGACAATGGCTAGCCACAGAAACGGCCGCTCATTCTTGACACACAAAGCACTGGCATTGCCTGGTATGTAGATAAAGGGAAAATATTTCGTATTCTCCGTGCGGAAGCGATTAAGCATGGCCTCCTCTTCTTGTGGCGTGAAGTCTCGTGGGACCCATGAAGGAGTTTCAGTAGTCGGATGTTTGCGATTAAAAATGTCATCTTGGACGTAGTTAGTTATAAATTCGCGCGCAGGGTTGAAGATGTTAGGCATGACTGCGCGCTTCGTGGTTGGCGGGGGTTTGCTAGCAGTAGATGGCATCTGCGAGCCAAGCGAGGATACAGAGAGTACGGAATAGGGATACATAGATGACTGCTGTGGCCGTGTTGAGTCATGCTGGAGTGGCGGTTGTGTCGAGGTTTGCTGCGTGGAGGGTTGAAGAGGCACTAGGTGAGCATTTCTAGTGTTGTAAAGCGACTGTGAAGCATTGGAAGATGGCTTTGAGTGTTGCTGTTGTTGGGGTTGTTGGGGTTGTTGGTGTGGCTGCTGCTGCTGCTGCTGCTGCTGCTGCTGCTGCTGTGGATGTTGCTGGTGCAGTGGATACGGTTGTGATAGCGACTGTGGTAGTGATGGTAGTTGTGGCTTTTTATTTCGTTGTTGCTGTTGCCGCGCCTGTTGTGCAGGCTTGAGGCTACTCTGCGCAAGGTCCGGTTGCCGGGCCAGTGGCACAGTTGATGATGCTGATACGCTGGCTTCTGCAAGGTCCTGCAATGTTGCTCGATTAGGAGACGGCGCCTTCAAGCAGGCCGTATCGTTGGAAGCCGATCCCACGTCCTCGGCCCCCCCGATACCTATCCGGCCGGGGCTCAGGGCCGAAACTGACGATCCCGGGGTGCTCGATACATCGGCAATAGCCACGGCCGCCGAAGCAGCTGCGCTAATGGCAGCAGGCGGCGGGGCAGCGCCTTGTCCACCTGACTTTTGCTGCAGAAGGTTGACTAGATTGTCTAGCTTTTCTTCCAGCGCTGCACGTGATGAAGCCCGTGATCCTGTTGCGCGTTTCCGGACGCCAGTTGTTGGCGGCCGATGGCAAACTTTGTGCAGTCTATGGCACCTGGTAGCCGAAATAAGGAAAAAAAGAAGTGCATGTCAGCAGGCTGGAAGTCGTGCGCTTGTTTTGGGAATAAAAAAGAGCATAACAAGAAGAAAAAGGAAATGGGATGGACTTCAAGGAACGGACGGAGTTGGCAGGAAGCAACCAGCAAGGCAAGGCCAGAGACTAATGTAGAGACACTTACCTTTGGCACTCTCCACTGGATGTTGGAAGCATGCATTTGCGCTTGGTCTTGACGCATTCGGCACACGCCTTCCCATATGGCGCTGGCAAGTACGCCTCAGGGCCGGCTGGCGTCAAAGCCGGCACTGACACTGGGTTCGGAGACATGTCGATGGAAGGTTTTGGAAGCTCAGGTTGTATTGGATGCTGCACAGGGCGCGGGGGAGCCATTGTGGGTATGTGGGGGAGGAAGGGGGGGGGAGTGCAAGTAGAGGAAGAAGCAGAAGGAGAAAGTCGGCAAAAGGGAAGAGAGCGGAAGTAGAATCAACGGGTGAATAGGGGTCCACGGTACAGAGCGTGCGGATTATGTGGTGATGGTTGTGCTGTTTCTTAACACTGGCTAACAGGCGGTTGTGGCGGCTGTGGCGGCTGTGGCGGTTGTTAAAGTTGAACTCCGCAGGTTGAGGTAAAGCAGGTTGGTGGTGCGCTATCTTAGCTGCAAGATACAGTGATATTGATGGAAGATGGATGGCAGTCCGCGCTATTAGAAGCAACAGTCTGCGGACAGTGGCGTATGTATGTCCAGATAAAAATTTAAGCCAAGGGTAATCAATCAAGTCAGCCTTAGCACGTTCTACTCCCCTTTCATAACCGTGGCTCTAGTCAGACTCTATCTAGGCGCGTCGGCAGAGAGCAACAAAGAGCCACAGTTGATGCTGGCCAAGGCTTGGCACATAGGACAGACGAATGTGCAGGGCAGATACACACGAGGTGAAAGACGGAATAGAGGTGGGTGTAGTTGCACGCTTCAGGCCAAGGTTTAGATGAGTCGGTATTGAGACACAATGCACGGTACGCAATGCAGAATTCGACTTTGGTCGGAGTGTGAAGAGCGAAGAGAAGAGGAGTAACGAGTAGAAGGGTGAAGTTTAAGAGGAATAAAGGAGGCTAGCATCAAGTTTGAAAAGCCACACTGCATATAGTATACGTTAGTGTAGGTAGGTGCGGAAGCCGGAGCAATCCTAGAGCCTAGAGCTAGAGCCTCTTTTGCTATTCTCGAGGAATCACAAATTTGCCGAGGCCTGAGTACCGAAGGCACCAATGTTTGGTCATGAAAGGGGAAAGCAAAGCAAATAACGCGGTGAGACGAATTAATTTCAGCGCCTCGTTTTTCCGTGACTGAAATCCGTCCCAAGTAAAAATGAGGAAGAATCTGGATATGCCGTTTGTGCAGAGCTAGCGGCGTTCCTCATAGCGGGATTAGGCATATTTCGAAGTCCGTTTCCGCCGGCTCCCCCGATCCCCTAAGTCAGTGCAGTTCTTCATATTTAAGATTTAGCTGCATATGAAACTTGCTTAATAGAAGGCAGGCGAATGCATTTGCCGCAGATTTTATTGATAAGTAACGAAGCGTTTGATGGCATCTGAACTCCGCTTGCCACGTAATTACTTAGCGTGTAGACCGTAGACAGCGAATTGCCAAGACGTTAAAGTGCAAGCCTTAAGACATGGAACGTCAAGGACAGCCAGCCAGAGGGCAAAATGAGAAAAAATGAGGAAAAATAAGGAAAAATAAGGAAAAATAAGGAAAAATAAGAGGAAAAATAAGAGGAAAATAAAAATAAAAAATAAAAAGAAAAAATAAGAAAAATAAAAACCGGAGACGGTGCTAAGCCGCCGCCGCTGCTACATAGCAAGTCGTGAATTACATACATCTATTTATTGTCAGCAAATACGGCCGCCTTTTCTCGCGCCAGACACAGACTCCCTTCTCGGCCGGGCACCGCTAGTAAATCCTAGCCATAAAACACAAGCAGTCCGCTTCCATCTCCCACCTGTTATATCCCATCCATATCATACGCCGTCTCTCATATATTTTCTCATCCCAGATCATCGTCGTCTCGTGCATGGCCATCCATTATAGTATCATGAATAAAGACCACATGTAGGCGGAACAGAAGGCGCCTAAAACTCCAAGCCTCCCTCATTTTTTCTGCTTCTTGCTCCTCTTACCTCTCTACACCCACCCCAGCATTTCCAGCGTCCCCCGCATTTCAGACGCACCAAGCCCTGCAATGCCCAGAGCTCTAACCTGCGACCCTTTGCGTAACTTCTGCAGCCCAACTGCGATCTTCCAGCTCTCCTCCTCGTCCACCACCACGAGGTACCGCTTTCCCTCCTGGTCACGGATGGTTGCCCGAAGCACATGTAGGCCCTTGTTTCTCCAGTCACCTGGCTGGCCAGAGGGCGACGGGATCGTCATATCCGCAAACTGCGACTCGCACATCCCCATCGAACAACAGCCCTTGCAGGCCGTCAGTAGCTCTGAAATGTATGTGTCGGCGTCGGTGCCCTGAAGTATGCGTGTGCCCCCTCGTTCAGGACGGATGCGCGCTCCCGTTAATTTGTTCAGCATGCTGGGCCCACTAGACGTCGCAATGCCTGAGGGAGTGGCTGCAGAGGGGTGGATACAGTGCTGAGGACACCAAACCTCCATATGTTTGAGTGTCCATGCCTTGACATCCCACTCCCGCTGCGGAACGCCGCGAATGTCGTCGTCGATGAAGAGACCCTCTGTGGTCATTCGAAGCACCAGCCCATCGGTGACTGGTCCCTGGCCGGAGATAAGTTGTGTGGCCGGTGTCTTCGAAAACTGGTTCAAAAACATGTATACTGCCCGAATGCTAATCTTATTGGGATTGGGCGTTGTATAGTGTCCCCGGAAGGATGGCGGCGGAGTAGTACGCGATGTTGACTGAGAAGGTGCCCAGGATCCATCTGACACGTCCGAAACCGACTTTTTGCGTGGAGTCGGCTTCTTGGGCTGGTCATATGGGCGATACGAATATGTTTCTTCGGGCCTCATTGGTGCTTTCCCTGCAGCTGGCGGTGGTTGCCGGGGAGACTCCGTATAATGATATTCGGTCCGAGGATTGTGCGATGGATGGTGGCTTGTGGGCGGCGGAGGTGCAGAACCTGGCGATGCCGCAGGCGGCTCCGATACTGTGGACTTAGCAACAGATGGCTTGCCGTTGGGCCAGATCCGCGTCTTTTCGCCAACACTGGAATATGCATAGCCGCCGATACGGTTGTTCTTATCTTCTTCCTTGCGGAGCTTCTCGGCTGTTTCTCTCTCTAAGCGTTCTTTGAATTCGCGTTCGCGGCGTTCACGATCAGCAATTTCCTGCAGCTTGGCAAGCCGGTTTCTTTCTTCCATCTCCTTCTTTTCTTGCTCCTTTCGCTCCTTTTCTTTTTTCTCCTCATTTTCTCTCCTCTCTTTCTCTAATCTCTCTTTCTCTCTCTTCTCTTTCTCTTGTCTCTCTTTCTCTTCAGCTTCCCTCCTCCGTTGAGCAAGCCTCTCTTCAAACTCGCGTTTCTCACGCTCGTGTTGTTCTTGCTCTCGTCGCTCACGGAGGAGACGCTGTCGCTCTTCTCGGTCCCGGGCCGCTTTTTCTTCAGCTTCCCGTTTCCTGGCCTCCTGTTCGCGTTCTTCTCGTAGCTTGCTTTCGCGCTCGCGTGCTTCGCGGACCATGCGCTCCCTCTCGCGCTCTCGTGCCTCATGCTCCTTCTTTAGTCGTTCCAGAGTCTCTCTTTCGCGGGCTTCGCGTAGAAGACGATCAAGCCGCTCCTTCTCGCGCTTTTCTTTGGCTTCTTTTTCGCGCTTTTCCTGCTCAAGTTTAAGCTTGGCTGCACGTTCGCGTTCTTGACGCTCACGCTCAAGCTTTTCCTTGCGTTCGCGTAGCTCACGCTCTCTGGCTTCTCGTTCTCGTGCTTCTTTGTCGCGAAGCTCCTGTAGTCTCTTAGCAGCTTCATCTCGTCTGCGTTGTTCTTCTTGCTTAGCTTTCCGTACTTCTTCCTTACGCCTAGTTTCTTCACGGGCTCGTTCCCAGGCATTTAAAGGGTTGGGGCGCGCAGTCAAAGCAGGGATGGGGCTTGAGGCAGGAGCTGGAGCAGGAGCCGGAGCTGAAGGAGGAGCCGGAGCTGGAGCCGGGGCTGGAGCTGGAACTGGAACGGGAACTGTCACTGGCGCTGCTGCTGGTGCTGATATAGAAGAAGATGCAGCAACAGGTTCAACCACTTGTGGCAAAGTAATAGGGGCAACAATAGGCTGGGGGCTTTGTACAGGGATGTTTGCCGCTACTCTGACTTCCGGTAGTGGTACTGGTTGAGGCGACGTCGATATTGTCGTAGTAGGAGTGGCATGCGCGACTTCAGGGATATGCGTAACACCCGCTTTGGATTTAATCTTCTGCGCTGGAGCAGGAGAAGATAGAGCTTGATAGGCAGTCTCAGCGGCCACAACTGACTTAGCCGCAATCTTTGTCTTAGTCTCAGACTTTGCAGAAATCTTGGATTCCTTTTTAACGGCCTTTTTCACCTTTGGGGTGACCACGGGCTCAGGGGCAGCCAGCGGTTCAGGCTCGGATTCAGGTTCAGGCTCTATAACTTTAGTAGGAGGTTCTGCCTTGGCCTTACTCTTAACTTTGACGACTTTCTTGACCTTTTTAACCTTGGGCGGTTTAGGGGCCAGCTCTTTTTCGGATTCAGATTCGGAAGCCATGGGTGGTTCAGGCTCAGAGTTCTCCTTATAACCCATCATATCATCGTCGTAATCGCTTTCGGGCTCTGGCTTTGGTTCTGGCGCCTTTGCAACCTTGACCTTCTTCACTTTAATGATTTTTGTCTTTTTAGCCTTTGGCTTCGGAGGTTCAGGCTCAGGTTCGGGTTCTAACTCGGACTCCATTTCTAGCTCTGGCTCTAGCTCTGGTTCTGACCCATAGCCAAACTCAATTGGAGGAGGAGGTGAAGGAGGCCTAACAACCTTCTTGGGCTTCTTAGCCTTGGCCAAGGGTGATTCTATCTTCTCGGCCTTGATTGGCTTTTTGACAGCCTTAGGCTCGGGCTTAGCTTCAACAACATAGTCTGCTGCCTTATCTATTTTAGACACAGACTTTGAAGTAGACTTGGTATGAGCCTTGCCTTCGGAGCGGGATGTCGCTTTTTTCACTGGCGGCTTAGAAGCTGAGCGAGTCGGTTGTCTTGGCTTGATGTCGAATTCCTCGTCATGGTCCATATCGAAAGCATAATCGTGTTGATTCTGACGAGTCTTTCTGTAAGATGCAGCTGTTGTCTTAATAGGCGACTCAGGTTCCGACTCGACATGAGGATTCATTGGGCGCGATTGAGATTCAAACGCAAGTGGCGTCGGTGATTTTACAACTCGAGGAGCACGAGTTGGGGTTGAGGGGAAAGCATGGTCAACAGAGGATGGAACATCTCTCCGTCGGCGAGGGGTCGAGAACATGGGTCGGGGTGGAGGAGACGGTTGTCTAATAGTAGGACTAGGCTCCCTAGGCGGGGGCGGCGTCGGTTCCCTTAGAGGAGTGGGTTCTCTTGGAGGAGGACTGGGCTCCCTAGGAGGTAGTGTAGGCTCTTGTGGAGGTGGAGGAAAGGGCTCTCTTGAAGGCGGGCTTGGGGGAGGCGGGGTAGGTTCTCTTGGTTGTGGGGGCGGGGTTGGTTCACGAGGAGGAGGCGACGATGGAAAAGCAGCTGCTTGAGGTGCTGCTTCACGCGGGGCTTCTCGCTCATATTGGTAGTGTCCCTGTTGTGAATACGATTCTTGTTGGGGATACTGATTATTTTGAGGAGGGGCCTGGGTAGGGCTGGGCCCGCCAGAAGCAGAAGATTGATAGCTAGCCCCCATTGTGGGCTTTGCGCCAGTGAATGCCCTGCTCTGAACTTGGCCAATATACCATGAACCGGCGCCCACCAAAAACAAGGCCAAGATCATTGTGAAGTTCACCATTGCATAAGAGCCATTGAGCCAGCTTTGCAGCATGGGCCCAATGCTCTGGAAGCCAGCAACCATGATTAGGGCACATGAGAAGCCCGCTGCGAAGCTGTTCATATTGGTGTTCAATGAGGGTAGGTAGAGAAAGCCAGAGCCTGCCGAGTGGGGAGGGATAACGAAGATGTCGTAGTTTCCGGGGGGGAGGGTAGAGCGAGAAGAGTCGCCTGTTTGAGTGGTTCGTGGGTTCGGGCCGTTGGGAGGAGGGGGCGGCGGTGGCCCGCTCATCGTTCTTCGACAAGACAAATGAAAAGAAAGAACGCAAAAGTCGCTATACAAAGGGGCGGGGGGGGGAAAAAGAACAAAGAGGGTATCACAGTCGAACAAAAGCAAAGTGTTAGGCAAAGGAATTGACTAACTCCAACTGCGAAGGGCCATTGGAGCGTGTGTATGTGATGGGTTGTGGTGGACTGGTTGCTGCCTACGCGCTGTTAGCAGCCGCTGCAGAATAGCGGGATGGGAGGACAATGCTCTTACAGAGAGAGAAATTCGTGGGTGCCGCCGGGTCTCTAAGCCACACAAGGAGCCCCCGTGAGGACAGAAAGGGGTGGCGATCGACCTTGGTGGGGAGGAGATTGAAGAGAACAAGAATGCGCCGATTGGATTAAGGTTGGAATGTAAGAGGGGGCGCCTAGCTGATTTGCCGTGAATCTAGATGACTGAGACGTCAAGAATTTAGTTCGATGTATGATTCAAGGAGGTTTAGAGCTTCTTCTTCAAGGGCGCCGACGTCCTGTCACGTTGATCTCAGAGGCTGGGTAACACACTTGAAGGAAGAGAGCGGGCTGGTTTTGAGAATGTCAAGGAAAGCAAGTACAGCACCATACGCAGGTAATAACTTTTTTGAATCCCTGCGTGAACCACAGCGCGTGATTAAACAACAAGGGGGGGGGGGCGGACGCACATGTAAAAGTAAAGATCAAATTCAGGCTATGCTTTAAGACCTTGAAGAATAGCTTGAAACAAAGAAAAAGTGAAGCACAAAACCCAGTCTCCGTGAAACTTGAAAATTTAGAAGACAGCAATTACGAATTGAATGAAGGGCGGGCGGAGAGGGGAATCCGACAGAAAAAGGTAATTACCCAAGCACATTAGACGGAACTTTCGTCTGTAAAGATAGATACATTCATACTTCCACTTGTTTTCCCATATAAATTGCTTGACAGATAACTTGAGTTGATTTGTTTACCTGGCTTCTGTGCTAGGCTTAGTTGAAGGAACCAGCACGGTACATAATAACAACAAGCCGTGTATTAATCTCCCAATCAAAATCCGAGCCCCTTGTACCTGGAGATCTTCAGACGCTCCCTTTCACCCAAGCACTGGTTCAGCGGCATAGAAAGCCTAGTTTTCTTTTCTCGAACATTTAAGCAACCCTTTTTTTCTTCCTTGGCACCGGGATAGACAAGAAAGAAGTTGACTTAGAAAGGATGCTGCAGTAGAAGCTTATACCGAGAAGAAGCGCTAACTCAGACGGGACTCTTCTTCGACCAAGCACTACACACAAGAGCTATTATTACATGGTGTTTTTTTCTGAAAGCTACCACTGGTGGTGTTGATAGCGGATACTAAGATTCGACTTTGTTGTCTACTTCTTACGCGCAGCAGCTTCCACCATTGCCACAACAATAGCGTTCCTCTAAGTCCACCCACACCTCCTTCTGTGACAATCTGGACAGCCTACCCCTAATCAGACGAGTACTGCTACTCGCCTTCCCATAGAAGTCGCAACCTATGACTGTTCACTTGCATGTAATGCAACCATCATCACCACTACTACCCTTCACCAACTACAAACCATCCCCAAAAGTGATAATGAACACTGTCAATCCACTGTCGATCGTTCTGATTGGCCGGCTCTCCCACCCACTAAGTTGCCTGGCAACAAGGTCATGGGACGGTGCTAATCTACTTTATTTTTGCTCCACTGGATGCTCCTTCGGTATGTCCTTGGTTTCCAAGAACCCTAAATATACTGTAGAGGGTGATCTTGAGGGTTATTCTTGATGGTCTCGTCATCACGATAAAACTGGCCAGAAATTCCACAGACACACCTGGCTAAGAATTTCCAGAATATCTGCAACGTGTGCGGAAGGCACGAAAGTCTAATGGCTTTGCATGAAGCATGAACACTTTTATGCACTACGGTGCATGAATTAGACTTGTCTGTGCTGTGCTGCCTAGTGCCATCGTCAACTGGGGCTCGACGAAAACTCTGACCAGTTTGCTATGTATCCTGACTTTCTAGATATACCTTCTACAGGACTGCAGGTCCCGTATTATGTTTATGTTGTACACTCAGGATTACGTGTCCGCAACCGTCCTAAGTACGACATGGTAGAGAGAAAAGTTACACATACGCTGCTTTGAAACATTTGCAGACATAGACAAGGCGCCTAGCTATGAGATGGAGCAAGGAACAGATAGAAGGGCGGGAGACTGTACTTGCTGTATCAATTAGAGAGTTACGAGCACGTATTTCTGAACGAAGACTTTGTAACCAAAACAAAAGAAGAAAAAAGACAAAAAAGACAAAAAAGACAAATCATAATAAGGAGGAGCCCAACGCCGTTGTGGAAGAAATGAACGTAAAACCAGGCAGGGCATTCAAGGCATCAATCAGCAGGTATACAAAGGTAGCAAGGGAAGCACAGAACAAAACTCCCAAGATCAAGCTAAAAACGAAAGGAACACCACCGACACTATTGGAGGCAAACAACGATAGTAAAGCCTTCCTGAGAAGGACAACAGCAAAGCAAGACAAAGCAAAAACAAGGCTCTGGGGAGGAACATGCCCGGTAGAACGAGCAACTCTCGAGGGCGCAGCTGTGAATAGGCCGGGACAATAAAAACGACAAACAAGAGAAACCAGTCAGAAGAAAACAAAGAAAAAAAAAGAGAGAGAGAGAGCAGAACAGCGACGCCAACAAAAGATCGAAAGCACCGCCAGGACCTAAGGCTCTCATTTGCTCAAGAGCGTAAAATCAAAAACAGCTCCTGGACACACCATGAGAGCCCCCTAACCAGGCGCATGACAGCTCCATAGAAGCTAAACAAAGCTCCCATGGTGAGGACTAGGAACCTCAGTGCCAGCCCGGCAGTTCCTCTGGCCGACATCCCCGCAAGCGCTAGAAGCCCTTCGCCGCTGGTGCCAGAGTAACTAACCGCTGCTCTACCCGGGACAGCACTGCCGCCACTGCCAGCAAGTCACGATGCTAGCTTCTTGATACGGTTACGCGCGACACGCACTTTGCCTGAGACTCGGTCGACATCCTCATTAACACGATCAAGCATCTCGACATGGCGCTCAACTTCGTCCTTGATTGCCAATCCCATATCCTTTTGCCGTCGCACGATTGCGGCTAGTTGGTCCAAGCTCTGGTCCTGGCTTTGCATCATCTGCTGCTGCAGCTGGAGGACACCGGTGTTATCGAGCTCACGTGTCTGGTCTGTTTCGGCAATAGGTGCGCCAATGACTCGACCACTACGGGGGGTGACAGCAAGGGAGGATGCAGGCCCGAAAAGGGCCATTTTGTCGGAAGATGAAGCAGCCCCCGTTCGTGCGAGGGAAGTTGCAGAAGAGATTGTATTGCTTAGCTTTTCAAGGCCCTCACGCTCAACCTTGGCCGACATCAAGAGATCACGACGTCTACGCAGTTCACCATCACCTAGCCTACCACGCTCCTGGATGACAGATAGGCCCTCCGATAGAGTATGTAGTAGGCCGTTAGCCTTAGACAAGGCCCGTTTAGCACCAGTGCCAGCCTCGACAGTGGCCGCAGTATTATTGGCATCTACTGCCGCATCTCTGCGAGAAAGACAATTCCGGGCTTCCTGAAGCAACATCTTCATCTCTCTGTGCATATCCAGCCAAGTCGATGGATCTTGAGCACCCACGCCTGCCACATTATTGACCAAGCCGCCGGCCGAGACGGACGAGCTAGGCGCGCTAGTGGATGGGAGGTTCAAAAACGATCGCCAAGCTGAAGTTTCACGCCATCTGCGGTCGGGCGACTCGGCAATGGCGCGTAAATATGTCTCGAGAGCGGCACGACGAGTTTCAGTAAGCTCGGGAGACGAGACTGTAGATTTAATCCACGACTTTCCGGGCAGTGGGCTAGGCGGTGGAGTGCCAACAGCAGTTGTCAGAGCAGTTTGTAGGGCGGCAAAGTCAGAATAGCGCTTCTGGACCACGAATGAGCGAAGCGGAAGACGAAGAGTGATGTTGTACAGTGTGTATGGCTTTGCATCAGGCGAGGCAACAATTGTCGATGGGATGGAGATTTCGGCAGGCGGTGCCATGGCGGCGAGGCTGTGATTTTCTGACACAGCTTTGCTTCTCTGGAGGTTTTGGAGTTGGTTGGGTAGTTGACCAGGGAGAGCAGCCTTGGGCGATTCACATAAAGCACGCTAGTAAGTAGAGTAGGCGGTAGTCGTCTAGTCTAACAGTCAACGCAAAAGCCGGAAATCTTTTAGATTGTGAAATGGAGGCTTGAAACAAAGAGAAACTTAAGATGGACGAAAAGAAGAGGAGGGGGGAAAACTCGAGACCCAAAACTGTGTATGGATCTAGTTAGTAGAGTAGCCAAGCTCTAGTACAGAGGCAGTTTAGGTAGGGTCAAAGTAAATAACTGGTGGCTGGAGAACGACAGCAAGCAGCCAGGCACAATAAAGTTTGCAGCTGGAGTAAAATGTTTAGATCAAGAATCAGCTGTTCAGGCATGGGCTTGCACAAAGAATAAATATGCATAACAGCCAGGTACTATTATGTTCCCTATGCACGTCGTTAAGAAATCAGTAGGTGAAGCAATTCGCAGCCCGAGGTTCTGTAGCCGCGCCTCATAAATTGGATGCTTCCGGCAGCGTGGGGAAATTCCGCAGGGTAATCTACGGGTAATCCCTGGGCCCTCTGCAACTCCATAATGTACACTTGACGATGCCCTCACGATTGAAGCGACGAATGTATTGCCGGCGCTTGTGAGTGTGGCTACGTATGTAGATAGATACATAGGTGGTTTTATATGTATATCAAAGTAAGTCAAGGACGACTACGCAAAGCCAAACTATGGCCTGAACTCGACGTTCAGCAAAACACCATCTTGGCCAGCATCGCATCAGGCACAGTCAACAGGAGGTGTCAAGCCATTGCGTGAATAAAAAGGGAAAGAGTCCGGCGGTTAAATGCCTACATTGTGGCTTGGCGCTTTTACTGCACCAATGACTCCCCCCCCCCCCCCCCGAAGAAGAAGACCTGGTTCTTCCTCGCTATTCTGTTTGGCTATTCCCGATGCCTGTATGCAAAATAAAAATGCATACAAACCTTCACAAAGAAGAGCAGAGCGTGTCACATCTCACAAGATGACAGTGCTGAGAAACCATCAAAGGCTTGCAGGTAAGGTGATGTGTACCATGTGTATTTGATTGGTGATGATGCTTCGAGCTTATCCTTTGAAAGACAGCCAGTTAATGTATCCTTCTTTCTGCTATATGATATACAACACTCGTGTACGGCATGTCCCCTGAGTGGCCTGTGGATTCCAGGAACTGTAGCCCATCCTCGTAGCTCCAAACAAGACATTCTACGTATGCACAGGATAAAATCTCATCTAGACCCGAATCTGTCATACCTAGCTGTCAGTGCCAGCGCCCCGCTGCTTGGCTTTATGTCTGCATTCGTGCTTGGATCATCGTTTGAATAAAATCTAGTTATGCAACGTAACGGAAACAAGCTACCCGGAAACTCTGTCTAACACCTGGGCTGCGGTCTTGCTTTGATACCCCATTCAATCTGAGCGACTTCAGGGTTCGACGGAGATAAAAGTCTCATAGCCCTTGGGATCAATAAAAACGGCCATGGAAGAGAGAAACTGTTGGCGGCTTCCGCCCTCCGCCGTTTACGCAGCTGTAACGAACGGAAGAGCCGAAGGCAGCTGGCCCCAAGAGAAAATGCACTACAGCCCCAGGTCGTTTGCAAGCGCAAATTGAGCGGTCAGCTGGGTCTTGGTTCATCACAGTCAGGGTTTCTAAGGCGGAGCACTGGAGTTCGCCTACGCATACTTATATTAAAGGCATGTAGTATGTATAGCAACTACGTGGCTGGATGTCTCTGCTTCATGTGACTGGCGCAGTGAAGGCAAGGGTTCTTTTCTTTCTTTTCTTTTTTTTTTTGGCGACTTGAAATGTCGACAGCGATACGGAGGCTGGTAGATTGTATGGAGCTGAGTGCTTGTGTCGGTGATGAGTTATATATCATTTCCTAGCGCCGTGACCTAACCCCTCTCTCTCTCCAATCTCAAGCAAGCCCCGCCCATATGGCGGTCTGGCCTGCTGGTTTCCGAGACGAAGGCTACGGCCAGCAGCCCTCATCAAGTGCCTTTTGGTCCCTGCAGCAGTTCTTCTTTAATTAGAGATCGCCTTTCCTATCGATCCACCTGTTCGTGCGTGGTTGCTCATGGTGCTGCGCCGGTGCCCAAGGTATAGCTTCTGTCTTAAAGACTAGACCTGTGCGGCAGAAAAAGGCCCGCATATAAATGAAACGGCGATTCTCTGAATTAGGCTGGCCGAAAAGGGACAATCTCTGGCTGGGCATCACTAAACCAGAAGGAGGAGTTGGCCAGACGGGAGCCAGAGGAACAGAGGAAGTCTTGAGTAACAACAGACAAACAGCGGCAAACGGGACATTTGTTTACACGCCACGATAAGAAGTGGGTGGGCTTCATCTTAAACATGCAGCCGGGGCGGCCTTGAAATAAAAATAAAAAGCTTGCAAAACAAACAGAGAGCACGACGTGGTATGTGGTATGCCCATGGCTCATATGCGCCCCCCCCTCCCCCCTGCCCAATACCACGTACTTTCTGCCCGCAGAGTTTGATCTGGGATTTAAACGGCTGCGCGGACGGCTGCAGATAAAAGAGAACTGTAGGTGAGGCGGGAGGAGAGATTCCAGTGTCAAGGCTGTTTTGACAGACCGAAGGCGCAGATTATCTAGCACTGGCTACATGTATGTCCAGACAGGGGCGCGCTGTGTGAAGTCAGTCACACTTTTGTATCTCCCGCGAGATGAACGGGACCAATTGCAAGCAAGCAAGTCCAGCACTGGGGTTCAATGGCCGTTGATGGCCCTGCCATGGTGTTGGCAGCTGGCTGTCCCGCTGTAGAAGAGTGCTGTTTGCAGGTATACCGACCGTGCCAGCATTACTTGTGACACCGTGCTGTCGATGCTATGGCTCGATAGGCGTGTCTATGTCGTCGCTTTCTTCGGAACAATAGACAGCATGCACATCTCTCATCCAATACCACAAAGGCGTGCTGTCAGACCTGCTTTGTATGAGCGTGGCTGCTTGGTGAGCCCAGCCCCTTTCTCGTCTCATCGAGCTTGTCGGTGGTTTCCTGTCTTCAGTTTCCATCAGTATGGGCCTGGGCAAACAACGCCAAAACCATGCAGTGTGCATACACTCATAACTACACTTGTTTGCAGATGTTGTTTTGTGCGGCGTCGAGCAAACCGCCAGAGCGTCAAAGGCTCTCCTCCTCCCCCCCCCCTAATGTGCAGTGTGCAGTGTGCAGTGTGCAATGTGCAGCGTCCAGCGTCCAGCGTCCAGCGTCCAGCGTCCAGCGCCCATCGCTCAGCGCCCAGCGTACAGTGCAATGTGCCCAATACTCAGCACGGCGTACAGTGTGCCGTGTACCATGTACCGTCTCTGCTTTGGACTGCCGGAGCATCGTGTAGCAGTAAAGAAAGGCCCTCGGACGAGAATGCCAGTTGCCAAGCATCCACCGTGTTCCTCTCGCCTTTTTGGCTCTCTTGCCTGTGTTCATTGACCAGGCCTTTCCCTCCGCCTGCCCCAATATGTGGGTAGCCATGAGAAGTGTTCACAAGAAAAAGAATGAGACCAAATGCACGGGAGGGGCGTGGGTCTATGTGGAAGCCCCGATGGAAGGCTTCAGTAGACCATCGATAAATTGCTGTATATTAGAATTGAAACGATGTAAGGTTGAGACCTGTGACTGCCACTTCTGCTGCAAATATGTGTCTCACGCGCTGGCTTCTTAGTCCTTCTCCCCTCTCCGCTCCTCTCCCAACCTATTGGTGTCAAAGAGATGAGGGAGTGGAATCCTAGGCGCCAGCCAATCTGCGGTCATGCCCAGCTGTTTATTGAAGCTCGCCCATCACGAATGCTCTTGCACCGCTTTATATGCATATCTGATTGCCCCGTTTAAAAAGCCGGGGCAGCATTGAGATGGCCGCTGCGACATTCGGAAAGAGCATCACGGAATCGCCAACCTCGCTGGCAACTGCACATACATAGATCCCATTGCGCTCATCTCGCGCAGCCTCCGCCTCCGCATTTAGTAGCTACCTCCCGCTACTTGCTGCCTGCTGTAATTCGAGGGCCTGGAGCGCCAGAGACTTGCCCATACATATCATCGAAACGTTGCATGCACCCTACTGGCCGCAAACAAGGGAAGGCAGTGACTCCATCTTCGCTTCCTTTCCATCACTGTCTTTTGTCCTTTCTATTTCTTTCCATCTGCCTGTCGGCTCCTTCCTGCCATCCCAGACACAAACAGCAGGAGCGTGCAAGAGTGGAAGCATCCAAGCCCGAAGCAATAACTCGTACTTGGACAGGCTCCAACGAGACAAAGGGAAAGAGTAAACTGTTCTCAGTCTTCAGACCAAATCGTCAAGAGAAAGAAGGGCAGTTGCGCCTGGTATCTCACCCCCCACCCCTCCCCAGGCGGTCGCACTTGCTCACTTGTCAGTTTTTCGCTTCTGTAGTTGTCACCTGAGCCGGGCCTCGCTGTTGTTGAGCCCACTTCCCAAAATCGACTTGGGCTTTGGGCGTCACTTCCTGTTTCGAATCCTCTTTCCTATAAGTCAGACAACTTCCCTCTACAGACACCTACCGACAAACGAACCACCCCATCAAATTTTCTTTTCATTTTCTCCTCTTTATTCTTTCCTTCCTCCTGCTTCTGCCTTCCACACTGTTTCCTCCCGCCCCTCCTCTCTCTCCCCCCCTCCCTATCGTCTACTTTCATGCAATCATAGGCAGCCAGATCTTCACGTCCTCCTCGTTTTCGAGCTGCTTTGCTTTCTTCTGTCTGTTTCACACCAGAAACTCCCACGTCTCTTCCAAACTCACTCATCTACCCTCGCCCTTGTGCTCCTCACACTATTAACCCCACCCCCCCTCCTCGCCCTGCTCGCCTTTGCTTC
>JAXASZ010000840.1:0-18642 GCA_038407095.1 Ceratocystis destructans
AACACACCCAGCAGGGAAGCCTTCGGGCAGAGTCTGACGAAAAAGCCTCCTGGCCGTAAGGCCGGACCCTAAAAAGTCATAGGAAAAGCTCAAATCGGACTCACACCTGCAACTGCTGACTGCCCGGGAGAGGAATAGTGAGACGACATCTCTCTACCCCCTTTCGTCCAGAACATGCCGTCGTATTGCTGCGGAAAATCAGTAGGTAGACGTAAAATAATACAAGTAAACAAACAATCTGCCTCCTCAGTACTCCGCCGGGGCCTACCCCCATGCACATGGAGAGAGCTTCTGGTCACAAGGCCGGACCCTAAAAGGTCATAGGAACAGCTCGAAATGGACTCACACCTCCAACTGCTGAGTGCGCGGAAAAGGTGGCGGAGGACGACATCTTTTTAGCCTCTTCCGTCCAGAACATGCCGTCGTATTGCTGTGGAAAACCAGTAGGTAAACGTTAAAATAAAACCAACAAACAAACAAAATATATCATGGAGTCTTGACCTCCGTGCTTCTATAGACATTAAATAACACAAACAAACAAAAACCCCATGCTTATACGGACACTTGCTTTGTGTGCCATGTGCAGCTTCGTACAACGCACACTGGAAGTTATTTTTGATTCACTAGTCTAAGCGCCCGGCCAGCCTTGCAGCCCCGGGGCTCAAGAAAGGAAGCGAGACTTGGAGTTTCAAGTTTTTCCGCCATGAAAAAAAAAGAAGAAAAAAGAAGAAAAAAGAAGAAAAGAGACTTACCGCTAAAGAGAGATAGATATTCGCATAGAGAGGGTGAAGCCTAGAGTTGAAGAACAATGGTTTAATAGAGACGCCACTTGGAAGCACATTTCCCCAGAGTATATGGATACTAAGAAGTAGACTGTATCAACTTCGAGCCGTCAAGCACCATCATTTGATCATGCTGTACTGAGCTTGGTCACACGGTTTAAAGCAGAGCATTCAAGCTGGCTTTACCGTGGAACGGCTCACTGCATGCCTGTTAGCGCTCATCGAACCATTGGCTGAGAGCCGCCGACTTCAACGGCTTAGACATCGTGCTTAGGTGACTGTTACAAGGGCTGAAGGGGGCTAGGACTAGGGTCAGACTGTCCAATAGTCCTACCGTCTGCTTCATGCTTTACAGCACTAAATATTAGCAGATATAGGGGGCCCCAAGCATAGTTTAGGCCCAGGCATCTGGATGACAAGGAACTCCCTTGGCTTCCGTGTCTAGGTTTGTTTGGCTGAGAACGACTTACACAGCACAATGATAGGATTCGAAATTAACCTCAGATCGTCTCTTTCTTCGAGTGGTGCCAATGACCGTCATGGCTAGCCCAGCTCCTAGGATGTGAGTGAGACCGTATTTGTGCAACTTTAGAGAGCAATACTAGGGGTATAAGATTGAGCAGCCGCTCCTCATCGTGACAAGCATTTCCTAGTCCGTTGTCCCGGTTCTTCCTTTGGCTTAGTCTTTCTGTCAGTTTTCTTTGTTCTTCGTTCTTTGCTCTTTGTTCTGAGTTTTCCTTTTCTTTTTCAGCTCTTCTGCTAATACTGGTTCCATTTGCGGCTTGTCTGTTGTTTCTTTCTTTCTTTCTTTCTCTCCTCTTTCTCTTTGTCTTGCCACTTTGAAGCTGGGCTTCGTTCTTCTTTGAACCCATTTCTTGTATCTTTGATACGTTCCTTTCTTTCACATTCTTTGCATCTACCATAGGCTGCTGGCTGCCTACATTTCTTTCCTTCAACTTCAACCTCTTACCTTAATCTTTCGTGTGTATAAGTTCGGACTTGTCCCTGATTTCTGCCTGCCGGCCTCTCGCCTTCTTCGTCATTCTCTTTGGAATCTACATAGCATCCACCCCGTTCTATATCACTCACCCCTGTAGCTCGTGCTTTGCTCCCGGTTCGCTTATTCTCTAGAATTAAGTCGGCTGCACTATGGCTACCATGGGCTCCCGTCTTTCACATCTCTTTCTGTCCTGGATACTGGTTATCTCGGTGGAAGCCGGCCCCTTGCATTTTCGCCCCAGGTAAGTCTACTTTAGTGCTATGGTATTGCGATGTTTCATTTTCCTAATTCTCACTTAGACACAACTACAACATAACCTCGACTCCCGGCCTCGGTTCTGGCTCCTTATCAACGGGTCTTAGAGCCATCCCTGCTTCGCTTACACCTACTACAGTGCCTCCTGCTAGTACTGTTGCGTCTCCGTCAGAAGCGATCACTAGCAAGATATCCGTTAAAGAGTACACCGAGGACTTTCCAAACTTTTTCAATTCGGGCACTCCTAGTCCGATCTTTAGCCCTATTGGCCAAGCTACTACAGGATCTTCAATTGTCTCGAAGAGCAAGTCGGGCGCATCTTCATTTCCCACAGAGCCGGCTGGCGTTTCAACTATCAAGGGCCCGGGGTACGTCGAGGTTACAGTCCTGCCTGATGCACCTACTACAGTGACAGTGACGCCGCCAGCTACTTCTACCCTTAAGACTTCGTCTCTGACTACTAGCACAAAAGCTTCAGTGCAGCCGTCTCTGCCAGTAGCCGATGTGGCACCTTCTGCCACGCCAGTGCCAGTCTTGACCACGGTCCCAACTTTGTCTCCCTCCCCTTCGAAGCTTATTTCTACTACGAAGTCTTCTCGGACTGGAGCCTCAACATCGAATACTCCCCCCGTCGTGACCAGTTTCATAGGCAGTGGGCTAAGTTCGAGCCCTACACAAACAACCCAATCTGCCGATGTGGGCTCTAGCGGGATCATTATCTCGACCCCCTATGCAGGTTTTGAGCCATCCGTGTCTGTACCCGGATCTTCCTCCAGGTCTTCATCTGATACCGTGAATATCATTGTTACTTTAACGGCTCCTGCAGGCGCGGTTGTGACCATACCTGGTATATCATCCTCTACTTCGCTGCCCAAAACCATTGTCCCTTCTGTAGTTTATTCAGCCCCTCCTTCCACAGGAACTATTTCTCCCGAGACCTATTTGGCAAACCTAGATCTTGCTCGGGGCTTTAACATGATGTTTTCTGCCCTTACTGCATCATCTAGATGCACGACAGAGTCGGTGGCTTGCATTGACGGAGATATGGCGACATGCGATCTTTACAACAGCAGATACGCCTTGAGCCAGTGCGGCGCCGGAACAAAATGCTATGCAATTCCTCTCAACACGACGGATGGAGTGCAAATGGACTGCTACAAACAGGACTATGCCGAAAATATCTTGGGCACATCCTCTGGATTACCCCCCTCAACCTCGTCTATGCCAAGACCTACGACTGAGTCTGTAGTAGAGGCCACTGAATATGTGACCGTCACTGTTACCCCAACCTTAACCTCGATTGTCACTGTCCCTGGCGTTACAGTTGAGCCTTCTGCACCATTAGTTTCTGGCGAGGAGTATGAGACCGTGACTTACACTCCAACAAACACCAGGTACGTGACGGCTACCATTGCTAAAGCTCCGGCGGCGAGATAGAAGATGGACGAGCACATGCTATGCGTGTTAGCTCTTGAGATATCGTTAGGGAAACGCCGGTTTTTCGTGGAGCTAAGGAATGTACCCGTCTCATCATGCACAGCTATCCCTCTGCCTTTGTTTTCTTTTCTTTTTTTCTTTCTTTTTGCTTTTCATCTGTTTTTATATTAGAACCTCCAAATTCATAGCCCTTGATACTATTCATTACATCCAGCTATTGCAAACTTATATTTGCCGTATACCAACCCACCGGCTCAGTGAGGCACCTTATTGCATCTAGCTTTGAACTGTTTAGTCATGATTTAAAGTCGCTTTATAAGTGTATAAATGCTAGTTTGTAAGTTGCTTGAGATTTGTGCGTCATCCAATTGTAACACCGAGATACAGTCTTCAATGTGGTGTAAAATGGTTTGTGTCAAGCAATAAATATATTTTGATAGCATCCTAAAGATACCGTGACTAGTGAGCATAGTGTCACTAGATAGCTGACTAGAACGCACAGCTGGCACTCCGATGCGTCGATATGAACGCCAGTAATTGCTTTCATAGGTTTGCTTGACGAATAATGTTTTGGCGTACGATCATAGGTTTGCATGCCCTAGAAGCTCATGCTGTCTTGTCTTGTTGAGATGGATCGGGTGATAGAGCACCACGGAACAAGCCACTTCTGCTGCCCAAGGCTCTGATCCAACACAAGCGCCTAGCCTATTTCAATCAGTGGTAGCGAGAGCCAGCCTATCGCGCATGGAAGCGGGCAGCTAGTACACCCCCGCCAGATAATAATAAACAGCTGAGTGCAGATCTCGATACTCTTCACGTCAAACAGTGATTATGGCTTATCGCAGTTCTTTGAATACTGTTGAGCACCGTAGGTTACCGCAAATACTGGTTTTATATCAGATGGGGAGCCCATGGTTGTCTAGGGCAAATACTGCTCTAGGTGGTAGTATATTGATGAAAGATACTGGGAAGGCTAAGTTTTATAGGATGGCAACCGCATAGTAGCGGAGCCTAAGTATGGCTGAAACATGGGACAGGTCCCGATGCTGGTGGATATTTACTTGCAGCTGTGCATAGACAGTCTCAATGCCTGTTATGTGACCAGAACGTAGTGCTGAAAGCAATGCACACTCTGTGTGCAGCTTTGATGCGTATCCTGGGTGTTGAGAGCGTAGTTAGAGAGACGGCGGTACCTGAATCTTCAGTACTGTGCAGGCTCACCACCCTATCAGGAAATCATATCAGGCATAGCTAAGCATAGATTGGTGTTGGGTGCAGAGTCTAGGCATATAGAACTTCGCTACTCGATAGAGCTATCGCCTCCATAAGGTGTAGTCACAGTGGAATAACTGACATCCCCGGTAGAATGCTTGCTCAACTTCTCCATCGAGTCTGTGACGGATTTGACAGCCGCCAGCACGACCATTGCTATCGACTGGTGGTAGCTCGATTAACGGCAGAGTATAGGGTTGACTCGAGACCCAATGTCTCTTGGATGTGGAGATGGAGATGGTTAAGTGTGTTTGGTCAGAGGCGTCGGATAGGCAGTCAAGGCCGAGACATTGCAAAAATTGAAAGAAATTGAAAAGAAAAGCTACAAGCCGGAGCCGGAGCCGGAGCAGCAGCATTAGTCAACCATAAATCTGAGGAGTCTGTAGAAGGAAACACTATAAACATACAGTGACCAAGATATTGAAAATGCCAATAGCGAATCGGGGCTTGGGTAGGTAGGCCACCCAGCTAGACCTTGGAGATCCACGCAGTCATATTGCAAGATCTGCACCAGAGTCGCCGCAGCGTCCAGACCCGGGGCAGGTCCAAGTCCATTGCAAGAAGGTCGGTCCCTCAATTGAACGAAAAGACGAAAAGTTAAAGGCTCTTATACGAAGAACGTGTCTTGGCAGAGGATCATAGGCTGACCCTCAGACTTTCCATATGGCCTTATAGTGGCGTTGTAATATCAAAGGTTGGGCATCAATCAAAGCGTGATCTTGATATTTCAAGCGTAATGCAGCTCTGCCCAACAAAAGCAAAAAATAGCAATACAGAATCATGTTGATGATTAAAGATGCTCCAATAGCTGCTGCGTAATCTGGGAATCTAACCCAGGGCTAACCGGAATCATTACCGGATGGCAACGATTAATTTTACTACTACACCAATTACGTGACGATAATCACCACCACGGCGGGATACTTGAGCCCTTTTCAATTTCTCGGACTTGCTTGGTGTCGCAGTGTCGTTTGATCCTGGTGATTCCAGTAGATGTAAAATGAATTCGAATCAAATCAAATCTATAGAAACAGGCTAATGCCAGAAGGTCCGTCTGTTTCTCTGAGTTTCAGTAGATCTAAAATATATTCAAATTAAACCAGAAGGTCTGCTTCCGTAGAATGCTATAGTAGTGAGCAAAGCAAGCTGATATAGCCAGGGTTCCTCTAGTAAGATGCGGACATAAGAATCTGCGTACGAAACCCCCCCCCCCCTCATCCTTCCGCTTTAGCCGGGCGACGGGAATCATGACGAAGAATTGACACGGCACGTCAGCCTCGAACCAGAAAAGCCAGAGGGGAGGCTTGCAGAGGCCGAGACATTTCCATCCTATAAAAGAATAAAACGAAAATGACGTTCAACGATCAGCCCCTTATGACAGAGATCAGGACATCTTACGCTCTTCTTCTTTGTCTTATCTTGCTTCCAATGGCCTCAACGCCGGTTTGTGAGCGCTTGGGTTTACCCAGGAGTACGCAAGCCACCAGCCACGTCGCATCGCATCCATTCTTTTCTCCACGCAGGCCCCTTGTCTGATCACTCCATAGCGTTCCTTCTCATAGCAGTCTGACTAGCTACGAGTGACGCTTATTACCCTAAACAGTCCAACACATGGCGTTGAAAATAGATGGCGGTGACTGCAAATGCAAATGACGTTTTGGAAATATGTACATCCTTACTAGCTTACATCTTATTGTACAAACCTGTGTCTACGCATCCGCCTTGCTCTACATATAATCATATGATGGGCCTTCCCTCGGCTTATGCACATATGCACATACCATATACCTACCCCTCCTTACATGTAGTCCGGCTTCTCCCACCACTCTTCCATCTCCAGCTCCCAGTCAGGCAAGTCGTGCACCTTTCTCACAATGCCACGCTGCGTAAGGATCCTATCTAGGACGTTCTTCAGCAGCTGTGCGTGGCCTAGTAAATCTCCCTGGCCATACAGATCGCGCTCCACCTCGCCCGGCCAACCGAAGCCACAATCCTCCTTCTCTGCACGATTGTCAATCAAGTCACGCAGAGCATGTACCTCTTTTACTGGCCGGAAGGGCTCGGCAAAGAGGCGGAAAGCACACAGTGCGTTATGGATACTGTTACGCTCGCGTGTGCTGGCACCTTCGTGGTCCACGAGATCCCCCTCGGTCCATTCAGTGGCAATCCAACGCACCAGCCGTGCCATACCAGCAAAGTTGCCCGTGAAGGCCCATGCACGCATGAGCCGGTGAACGGCGTCGCTGGGTACAGTGTAGATGCTAGGTAGGATTTCACCGTCGATACTGTGGTCATCGACATCTTGGCTAGCAGCTACCTTATCATGTGAAGAGGGACTAAGCGGGCCAGGATCACGGATACGATTGAAGAAGCATCCAGAAAATCGCCGTAATAGCCAGGCCATTTCGGCAGAGCTGGAGTCTTGCCGCTGCTCCAGTAGGGTCGATTTGAGACGACTGTATTCTCTTGCTGAGGGAATGTTGGATTGTGTAGGTGGCTGCTGCTCCATGGCAAACACCGACATCACACCTGTCAGGGGCTTTTCTAGAGGGAAGTTCTTGTGTGCGTTGATATGAGGGACCATGTATGCCTCTATAATAGAAAAGAAATTTGCCGCACTCTCCAAGTCTCGGCCATAGCTATCTACTAGGTGGAAAAAGCCACGGAAGAATAGTGGTAATAGCCTTGCCATGTTCGCTTCTTCCGAGATATTCGGGTGTAAGCGCGGGGTCGGCGACCGTGACATGACGGTGCAGATATCGCGCCAGACCGAGACACCAGAAGGATGTCTGCCGGGAAACCGCGCCCAAGCAAGCCACACAGCCTTCTGGATGCGATAGAACGTAGCGCGATGATACAGTTCAACATCTACCTGGTTCCGGACATGCTTCCTGCATAGAACTCTAATGAAGCCTGACACAATCAGGCGAGGAACAGTCCGGAGTGTCTCGATATTTTCAGCCAGCATGGGCCCTGCCACTGCCTCGTACTGTGCATCTGTCAAAGTGCTTTCCTCAAGATATCTGCAAGCGTCAGCAACACTAGCAGCTTCTTGGATAAGCAGACTAAGGCAAGCCTCGTCGGCATCAGTCCCATTTCGTTTCATCTGCTCATATAGTTGCTCAACCGACGGCGGTGTGAGACGTGCTCGTTCAAATGGGGTAAGGTTAGGAATCACGATGGGTGTCAGCTCACGACCATCGCCTGGCAGATACTTGGCAGCAGTATTTTCGCGGGCAACCAGCTTGCGGAATAAGGCATGGTATATCCGGGCTGTTGGCCACGTGAGTCGGCGGGTCGGCGGGTCATTGAACACAGCCCATGCCTCGGTTGCGTTGCGGGTTGAACGGATCTTGGCAGCCCAGATGTTCTCTTCTCGTGTAGTCTTGGAAATATTCGGGTTGCCGAGTACTGCGCGCTGTCGAGCAGTTGGCGTCATGTCAGGCCCAAGCCCACCAAGCGTGTCGATTTCACGGTCCAGGTCAGTTTTGTTGAAGCCTGCTTCGGTAGCCATCATCCCCAGCTTGACTACCCGGCTGTAGTTCTCTTCAGGAGCCACTTGCTCGTCAATTCCGTCGCGTGGTACGGGGTACGGCGGCCAGAGATCTTGCAATCTGCCAGCAATATCACGCTCACGGGGCGTATGTTCAGAGGCCAGAAGAACGAGTCTTACAGCAACGTAGCTCTGACGGTCAAGCATGAAGCTTTTGGGCTGACGGTCAGAGTATGACAGAAGAATGCGCAGACTTTGCCAGTTGAAGACAGAATTCTTGTAAGCTCTTGTATCTGAAAGCTTTGCAAACGACTGCAATGAACTGTTCAATAGGGCGCTCTGTGCTACGAAGAGTTTTTCCGGGTTGCTGATTATAGACGGGAGTGTTTTTTCCATCATTTCCACAAACATTGTGGCACAGATCGGTAGTAGAGAGGGCCATATTCTGCAACAATGAGCGCAAATATACTTGATGAGAGTGGCAGCATTTCCAATGTATCGCTCAGCATTGCGAGTGTTTGCGATTGGGGGATCTCTGACAAATGAGCGCTCGACAACTTTAACTAGCGCGGACAGAGACTGCCGCTGCACAAAGCTGTTATTACTTGTTTGTAGAAGAGAATTAAGAACAAAGAATGGATGTCCTCTGCCTGTGTCAAAGAGGCGTGTAACACATTCATCTTCCGTATTTCCACTAAGGATCCACGCCCACTCTTTAATGTTTTCCAAGGTGTAGCCATGACGATCAAGAGACTTTTGAAGAGTTTTGTATTCATGCGGTGCAGGAAATCGAGGCTCGATGAAAAGGCTTCGGAGCATCTCAACGGCTGTAGCCTGCTCATAATGAAGCACGGGGGAGGTGGCAATGAGCTGCGTGACCTTATTCGATTCAGGAAGGTCAAAGTGCCGACGAAAGCGCTTCATGTACTCTAAAGCATCATGTGGTGAGAGAGAAGACCTGCCTCCCGGGATCTCTCCTGGATTGTCAGGATTGAATATGCGAGGTAGTTTTCGGGCTTGCCCTTTAGGAGCCGTGGGCGTGGGTTCACGTATGTGCTTTTCCTCGGCTGTAAGCGGATCCTTTGAGATTTCAGGTGTGAAAGCACGATCCAGTAAGCGCAGTCCATCGTCGAGTGACCATGACTTTTCGTAATCGAACTCGGACTTTTGTGATGATTGGTTTCCGTCTGGGCACGAGGACTGTGGGGGGTTATCTGGCTCTCGCAGGAAGGAAGAGGACTCTGAGGTTCTCAAGGCGCCTTGTATCAGCTCCCATACATCTTTGTCTTCGGCAAATAAAGGATCGATAGCATCTGAGGCGTTGCAATCTAGATATCGCACACTGTGGCCAGCGACCGGCCGACTTGTAGGGTCATTGTCACCATCCAAGGCAGGGGAAGACGACGAGGCATGTGATCTTGATTGGAGAGTGCTTAAACGACCCTGTGGGTAGATGTCAGTAAAATGCCCAGTAGCCAAAGCCCATAAACTAATAGAAAGCAGCCATAGTACACGCCTCGACAACCATACCTTTAAATACGAATGGCTCCCAAGAGACCTCTTAGGAAGCCCTTGGAAGCTCGAGCTGCCAGCTCTAAGCAGTGGCCGCAGCATTCGCGCGCATTTTCCAGCCGATGCTGCAGAAGTAAAAAGGAAAAGGAACAAGGCAAAGAGGATACTAAAATGGCAAAGTACCACACAACACAAAGCACCCAAGCCGATCAACTATTCCCAGTAAATTCGAGTCTTTTCCTTGCCCCTCTCATCAATTCAAGAGCTGTCGTTGAAGCTCCTGCGCTAATCGCCGCTTAAAAGTAGCTCTATGCTCCATGTGCCCCACATCACGTGATGATATGAAAAGACGAGCCAATCACCGGCCACGCGACAATCACTCCGTCTTTTAGCCCCAGGCCTTTTTTTTTTGCTACTATCACAAGCATTCAGCTAGCCAGGCACCACTCAACTACCAACTCGTTAACCTATCCAAAGGCCATTTTTGCTTGCTTTTGAGCAGGCCATTACCCTTTTCCTCCAAGTAATGGATATCTGTGTCTCTTTCTATCACTCTTGGTGTGATACAACCTCGTGAACCCAACCCTGCTCTTGGCTCTTGTGCCCTCCTCTAAAACTCATCCTTGTTCTCCAGCATTCGCCTAAGTAACTCTTTAAGCGGCTTGGCCATGTTTTCCACATTCACAGCTTGCTCCAGACGACTTCGAATATCTCTTTGCTTCCTTCCATCTCACCAAACCCGCCTATTTTCCCACGCCGTTGTGCAAAGTCAAAATGTGACAATCCCACCCTCGGCCCCAATAGCGTCAAAGTCGCCCAAGGCAAGCGCAGTGAAACGCAATGTTCTGCCTGCCGTTGGTCCCAAGCTTGCTGCACTTCGTCGCGCTGGTGTTCCTTCTACCAATAATAGTGCCAAAGATGGCCGCCCAGCTTCCAAGTTGATTACTGCCATTTGCATGAGCGAAAGCTTTACCATGCCAACCGCCCTGCGCCTTTTGAAGGCCAAGGAAAACTACGCCATTGACCCACATGCCACAGGACTTTCCCCCAGTGAAGTCATCCATGCCCAACCAGCTGAAGGTGGTGATGTCTTTGTCTTCCGCTCAGGTACCATAGTCACATGGGGTGTCGACCTAAAGCCTCTAACAGACGATCTGCTCAAGGCCTCGATTGGCACCCACCCTATCTCGGAGCGAGAGGTGGAAGACCTCGATTTTGTTGAGGATAGCACCCGCGAAAATAGCCGGCTTAAGGGCGACCTAATAACTCTTGGTACTAAGCCGCCCTCTGCTCCAGAGGGTGTCTCTGATGCCTCAACCGCTGCACAAAACATAACGCTAGCCAAAGTTGCCTTCTCGTCAGCTCTTGCGCGCAGCACACGCCTAGCCGTGCTTGAAAACAAAATGGGCAAATACGGCGAGAGCACCAATGATTTTACCAATCTGCCGCTCGACAGCCCAAGCCGACTACGCTCTAGCCAGCGCATGATTCTGCAGCTTTCCAAGGATCTGTTGATCTTGCGTGCACGCCTCAACCACCACTCAGAGCTAACTGACCCCATCCCCGACCTTTTCTGGGACAGCCGTGCCGAGCTAGGCCTAGAGCGCTATTTTGAGCAGGTCAGCGAGGCATTAGACATTAGTGTGCGCATCGAGATTCTCAATCAGCGGTTAGACTACGCCCAGGAAATCATCGGCACCATCCGCACCATGGGCACCGAGCAGGAGAGCACGCGTCTGGAGTGGATTATCATCTTGCTCATCACAGTTGAGGTCATATTCGAAACGCGGCGCATTGTGGCTGAGATCCGTGAAGAGAGCCGGCAAAAGATTGAGCGACTGGCCATTTCGCAGGGCATTCCGATCGACCCTGTGACCCTGATGCCGGTGCGACCGGTTGAGCCGGTGGAGGAGAAAACAGAGTAGGAGCTAAGTCGTGAGTCAAAAGGCACTATTACCGTAGCCTTGTGTATATTTTATCCTAATGCGTAAACGAAGCTTATATTTTGCAACCCATTATAGCCTTGATTATTGTTTCAATATACCTTGTCCTCGCTCTACTCATTTCTGCATGGAAGAACGCAGTCTTCGCTTCCCTCGTTGGTAATGTAGAGCAAATGGAATACAGACCTACCACTGAAAAGCACGGCGCTAGGAAGGAAAAAGAAAAACACATAAAGAGAAGTCAGACAAATAAATAATAAACTCAAATCAATATGAGGCAGACGGAAGATAAACATGGATCAAGAACGAAAAGACCCTACGATCGTAACCGTCACAAAGCCAGGTCGCACTCAGGATTAGCCTGACTAATAGTGAACCAGAAAAACAAGACGAAGAAAGTATGCGACAGGACTAGACTAAAACAAGATGAAAACGGGAAAACGCAAGATGCTAAACAGGTAGACATCTAGAAAGAAACTCGCGATACACCCAGGAAGCAAGAAAAATCAAAAGGTAAGAAAAAGAAAAAAAGATAAACTGGAAGAAGAGTAGGGGAAAATGTAAAGACAAAAATAATGAGTATACTCGACTCACTTAAAGCCTTTCACCCTAATCTCTCGGCCAGTTCAATCCTATCCACATGTCGTCCACGTGTATCTAGAAAAGAAAGGAAAAGAGCCCGAGTCAAATAGCACACATACTATATCTTCTGGCATACCACACCACTCCTTACTCCCAACCCTCGTCCACCGTCCGTTTTCCAGCTCCTCAACTTCGTAATCCACCGCTCTCTTTTCATGACTTAGGCCCCTGTCCCGGGATCATTGGGACTGGGACTGGCGTGACTTTGTGTGGTATTACCGTGGCCGACCCGTTTGCTACTGCACGTGGCGGCATACCATGTACCTGACTTAGGCCCGATCCAGGAGTTTGTGGTAGTGTCTGTGCATGCTTAACCGGTTGTTGTTGTTGTTGTTGCATGTGTACCATATTCTGTGGCGGGGGCGCGTTTGTGCCGCCGACAGTCGAAGCAGTTGCGGCCATTCGCGCCTTTGTCTGATCGTGCATACGATGCTGCTGTGCTTGAGCTGCGTCAGGCGGAAGACCATGGTACACACCGTTGGATCCTTGTCCACTTCCAATGCTACTAGGCGTGCTAGGGGCTGGGCCGGGCGAGGGAGAGGGAACAGAACTGATGCCCGGACCAGGGCCATGACGCTGGTGATGCGGATGGGAATGAGGCTGCTGCAAGGGCTGCTGCATCATGTATTGGCGTATATTCTGAGGCGAGGCAGGAGGCATAGTGGGTGCTCCAGAAGTCGGGGCAAAACGCTGTTGCTGTTGCTGCTGCGTAGCATACTGATTCGGTGCATACTGTGGCGGTGGCTGTGTGTGACCAGGGGGAATCTGTGGCGATGCAGTGCGTGCAGGAGCTACTCCGTTAGGGTAATACTGTTGCTGTGGCTGTGGTTGCGGCTGCGGTTGCTGTTGTTGCGATGGGGGTACTTGCTGCTGCGGGTGGAATCCAGGCTGTGAAAAGGACGGCTGGCGAAAGCGAGCATTGGGGCTGTCAGCTGGGTATCCGGCAGGCGGTTGTTGAGGTGGCCGAGGCCCGGCATTGGCAAACTGCGGCATAGCCTGGTGGCCGTAGGGCGTCTGGGTCTTAGCAAGCTGGTTTGCATAGGGTGGAAAGGCCTGGGGCTGTGACTGCTGACGATAGGGCTGAGGCATCTGCTGAGACTGTTGTGGTGGCACTGGAGACATGGTAGCCGAGCGGTGCTGAGGAACAGGCGATGGAATGTGCTGAACAGAGCCTTGTCGCGGAACAGGCACGGGAGTTTGCTGGGTAGTCGGGGGACGACCACCATAATATTGCATCTGGTGGCCAGAGACAGAGCTACCGCGTGGAGTCGCGTACTGTGACTGTGAGATAGAATACTGGCTTGGAAATGTGACGCTCCCACGCTGACCGGAGGGCCTTGACGGAGTGGACACATTCTGAGAAGGCATGGACTGGGCCTGGGCTTGCGCCTGTGCTTGAGCCTGAGCTTGGGCTTGTGCTTGTGCTTGAGCCTGGACTTGTTGTGCTTGGGCAAAGGCCTGAGCTTGAATCTGTCGTTGACGGATGCCAGCCTCGTCCTCTTCCATAGTCCCCTTAACCGTCTCGCTAGGCACAACAATCCTCGTGCTAATCATCAGATCCTCTAGCTGATCACCATTGAGCTTGGAAACAGCATATGGGGGGAGCATGCTGATAATGAGCGAGAGTTGAGCCTTGAGGGCTTCGTAGGTGTGAGCTTCAGCTTCGGTAGGCACAGCCGCTTCGGCAATGGTCAGGGCATCGGGAGCCTGGGCCTCGGCAGGATTCTTGGGGGCGGCAGAGTTACGCAGTCTCTGATAGGAAGCGAGAGTAAGAATGAGATCGGATACTTCTTCAAGAAGTTCTTCAACTTCCTGCTCTTTGGCATCTTTTTTCTTGGGCTTCATGATGTCTTCAAGCGACGGGTCGAGCATTTTTTCGTCCCAGTTTTCTAGGGCCTTGTCAATCACAGAAAAGTCAATGTCATCAGACATTGGGTGGTCCTCGGGCTCTGCTTTCTTGTCCCCTTCAAGATAAGAATCGACCATGTTGTTGAACTCATCGCATCCAACACGGTTCCACCACATGCGGCCAACAAACGACGAAGGCACAAGAGCAGTCGAGTCATCTCTGCACGGCGCAAAGCTAGAGAATGCACTACGGAACATAGTTTCCATCTCAGCCACTGACGGATCTTCAGGATTAGAACTCTTTTGCAGCTCAGGCGTAACAGCCAGCGATGGCCCGGTATTGGAGTAATTGAGAAAGTGGCCGGTCGGAAGGTTTTGGATAAAGTAGTAATTTGAAACATAAGGCGCACCCTCAAAGGCGTCGGGCATTTGAGGCACAAGAACGTTTCCACGAGCAGGCGTGATCTTTTGCGGCATGGGCAATGGGATGAACTTTTTAGACCGCGGAAAGACATCGCCAATGGTTCCTGGTCTGCGATCCTCCATTACTCTACTAGCATAATGGATTTGCGAAGCCGAGAGACCATCAGGCAGGCCCAACTTGCGGAAATTCTCGGGTAACAGCTGGTCGTCGAATTCGAAGTCGGGGTCTTTGGATAAGCTGGAGAACAGCTGGCGTTGAGGCGCATCCGTGGCGACAGAGAGAATAGTGCGGGTCTTGGAGGATGCGACAAGTTTCGGGGCATCAAGACGAGGCACATCGGGGTAAGCGTATTCGCGATGCAAGATAGCAACGGTCTCTTCTCTCAGCCGATAAGCCTGATGAATGGCCTTGCGCTTTTCTGACGAGGCCTCGTGGGCCATGGAGGCTTCAAGGTCTTTGATGCGGTTATTCACAATGGTGCAGACATCCTCGGTCAATTCCTCAAGAGACTTGTATTCGTGACGGGCCATTTTGTCGAAAACCGAGGCACTAGGGGTACCTGGAGCCTCTGATTTCTGGCGTTTAAGGGCAGGCTCGTCGGAGGGGGCATAATCGGAGGCGACGTGAATTGGATTTTGAAGGAGGTTCAACGCATCGTGTCTGGAAGAGGTGGTAGAAATATTAGTTATTGGGGATGATGAATGAGTGGAGATCGCGTATGGAGATGCTCAGGGCCAGGAAGGACGAATGGAGGAAGAAAGCGCGTTCAATGTTGAAGACATACTTTTTGATTAACTGGAAGCACGCATCGATAAATTCAGCCTTGTCGGTGGTGGTGCGCGCAGCGGCTGTACCAGGAGCGTCTATACCGGCTGTCGCCGCCATGGTGTTTGCATTAGAGCCATCAGACGCTGTCGCGGTATCGATGGTGGCAGGATCGTGATCATCACGTTTTCGCTTGCCGGGTATCATGACGGAGGCAGACAAGGCCGAATCGATGGGGATATGCATGGTGTTGTTGTCTGGGGCGATCTGAGAGACAGAGACAGGCACGGGGTTCATCCCATTGGGATAGGGAATTGCAGACTGAGCCATGACGGACAGACTGAAGACAATGGAGAAGGAGAGAAGAGAGGGGGGAAACAGCTATGTTTTTCCTACCCTGGAGCAGCACAGGATAGCACAGGAACAGCGATAATGATAGTGACAGTGGGTGATAGCTGGCTTGCTCAAAAGATGGGTATAGCTAGCGTCGCTAGGTTGGTAGCTGGTGTCGAGACTTTCGGGCTGTGGCTGCCCTTGTTTCGCAGGACAATGATCAGTATTGTTGTCTAGATCGGATCGATGCGAGATCTCGGTGATTCGAACATCAACAAAAAAAGAATAAAAAGAACGCGCACACAAAGCCTTGCCTTGCCTTGCCTTGCCTTGCTTGATATGACTTTGTTGCCTCCAGCCTTGGAAGCTGTTTTCAGTCTTTTTTCCTTTCTTCACAGCAACGGAAAATAAAAAGAATTAAAATTGGTGTTGTTTAATTCAATTACAAAATGGCCAAAAAAGACAAAAAAAAAAGACAAAAAAAAGACCTAGAAATTCGGGGTTTTTCTTGCGTCGCGACACGCGAGGAAGCAAAAAAAGAGGGAGAGAGAAAAGCCAGAGGGAAAAAATCCATGAGCCAAAATTGAGCGGGTTGGACAAGGCTAGGCCAAGGCCAGACCAAACTAGGCGCTATTTGGTTTCTCGTTGTCTTCTCCTCTTGTTCTTCCCATTTCTAGCCGGCTTGCTACACTATACTACCGCTGGTTGGCTGGTTGGCTGCCTTGTTTGCCCTTGGAAATTAGGGATGTGGAGCATAGCCAAAAGATGAACAACCACCAAAACCGCAACAAAATAATATAATAGAGCTCTAGTAAGGTAAAGTGAATTACTCTACACGAACCTCGTCGGCTCTGAGATGGCCTATGTTTTTTTTTTTTTTTTCGTTTTTTTTCTCATTCTGTCCTCAATCGCGACTGTATGCTCTTTGAATCCTCCGTCGCGACCTGTCCCAGAATCTAACCCTCGCAACCAAAATGCTCTGTATCCATGCCCTTAGCCCTGCCTTCATCTTCAAGCCCCTCAGTCTAAACTGACAATGTACTTTGCCGCATACGCTCTCCTTCCAAGATTCTAAAGCGTCCTCTCTTTTGCCTTTTTTGCCTCTTTTGCCTCTTTTGTTGCTGTCTATCAGCAGTAGTAGTCTCCTTTTACCCTCAACCCATACTGTCTGCGGCTTCCCGAATCACGTGACTCCTTTCTCATCTTCCCAGCGTTAGGGTTGGTGAACCACAAAGCAGCTTTCTTTCTTCTTCCTTGTCCTCCTCTCCCAGATCCAGGAACACAATCCCACATCCACTTACACCACTTACACACAAACATGGCATGGCATAGCATGGCATGACATGAGAGGAGCAACATCCAGTAAATTATAGTCCTAAGACCCCTCCCCCCTGCTTATCCAACAGTACAGCAAGTAGCTTCAGATAACATACCCGGATATTATTAGCATGGCCAACAACATAAGCACACTCCCATCTTAATTCTTGATAAAAATATGATTTGTCTTGGTACTGAGTCCCAATTCATGGGCGTGAAAACTAAACCCCAAAGTAAATACGAGAAGCTCCTATTACAATGAAGTACCATTATTAATAATCCACATCCTCCTCTGAACAGGTAGAATAAGCAAGGTGCCTGCCCGCAAGAACAAGACAATGGGGGGGGGGGGGGATAAGAGAATAACAAGAAAATAACAAAAAGGGGAAAACCACCAGACATGCTGTGTCGCTTCCTGATCGTGTCCCAAAACAAATGATACTGAGAGACGCTCCAGCATTATATCCGCTTAGCTGGACAGACAGCTAGCTCGCTAATGTTTCCTTCATTACTACCAAGGAGCCAACGGATAACGAGGAGAAAAACAATACTGCCTAATTTACTTGGCCTTAGCCAGGCCAACAGCGTTCTTGCCTAGGTCATACACACTGTAGTAGCGACGCAGGAAGGCGTCACCCAGAATAGCCAGAGGACCAGTGGGTTCAGGGAAATCCATGCCCTGGAATGTTGAGATGCAGCTTCCCGAAACCTCCAGGATATAATCCTCGGCGGGGAGACTGTAGTTGTGGCCCGCGAGGTTGAAGGTGATGTCTGGAAGCTCCGATTTCTTGGCACAGTCAACACTCCACTGACCTCCGTATCCCTTCTTGGCGCCAATTTCCGAGTTCAGCATGTCAGCCAGAGCTGAAGGTAGCACGTTGAGCGAAGTGCCAGTGTCCAGAATCACACCAGTATTATCCAGCTCGGCAACCTCGTCGCCGAAAGCAATAGAGTCCAGGTCTACCTCCCAGTACGCCTTGCGGCGCAGAGGAATGTAGGTAATATCGCCAGTGTAGTGGGCCTTGTTGACACCGCCAAAGATAGCCTCACTCTCGCCCTTGTCCTCCTTGCTTAGGTAAAAGGCAAACACGGGCTCGTCAATGAGACCCTGGCTAACCATGTTGTAGAACGGAGGGGGGATGCCATTCACCGAGATGGTGTCATAGCCAAGGCCTAGAATACCGTCAAAGCGTCCGAAGGCAAATGCTAGGCCTGGTTCACTGGTGGCCTCGGCGAATAGCTGGTCCTTGATCTTGATGTCACCCATAGTGACAGTGTCTTGGGACACAAAGCCCGTCATGCTGCCGGAGCCATAGTGAATCTCGAACTTAGTTCCGTTCTTCTTGTATGTTTCAGACTCACTCGAGTCGTATTTCTCGTGGAGGTAGCAAGCAATGCTGCCACACTGGCTAGAGGGGACCCACAGATTGGAAGAGCCGGTATCGAGGACAACCTTGAAAGTTTGGGGAGGCGTACCGATGGTGATTTCGGAAAAGTCTGGGAAGAAATTTGTCAGAATGAGACTATTGCTCTTACTGTTTTGATCACGGTGTTGTTGTGGTATTTTTTTTTGGGGGGGGGGGGGGGGCTGGGGGTCGGGTGTCGGGGAGAGAACTTGT
>JAXASZ010001065.1:0-18510 GCA_038407095.1 Ceratocystis destructans
CCCCCGTTTCACCTTCCCCCCCCTTCCCCCCCCCCCCCCCCCCCCGGCTCACTTCCTTCCCTCTCTTTCCCCTCGCTCCTTGGCCCGGCCTAAGGCAAATACTTGGTAGGATCCCACATCTGAAACCACAGACGTCAGAGCTCAATCAGATGAAGGACAGGGAGAGGGCTGGGATTCGCTATCTTTGGGCAGCCTTCTTCTTCCACTTTTTCACCGAAACAAGAAAAAAGAAATAATAGCACTCGTCCAATGCAAAATCACGACCCAATTCCTACTGTACGGTTTACAACGGGAGGAGCAATAGCAAGCTCTTAGTACCCAACGAAGATGAGGGCAAATTTCGAGCTAATCTTGCTTAGAGTCAGCATTCTAACCAGACTTCACACTATCCCACCCTAGCCTGGCCTTGTTAATCCAACAACTCATGTTTCCTTTTATATTGTTTCCACCTCCTATATTAGGAACAAGATGACCTCGGAATATATAGACCCAGAATCTTCACCTTGCCCTCTGCATATTTCTTCAGGGGACGTTGTTTAAGTAGTTCTGGGATCTTAAGACTCCACCTCCAGGCAAAAAACGCATGCAAAACGGGAAGGAGCGTTCGATGCAGCCACGTTTTCTAGAAATCCAAGTACGTTGGTGGCGTCGTCGCGCTATGTGTGTGGCGCTGGCTTTGTTTCATTAGCATATTTCTGTTGGCCGATCTATCGCGAGGTTTCCAGAAATAAAACGCTGCTGCAACGCTGCTTGTTGCACACATACGTTGGTAGCTTCTTGAGCATGCACGCTTTCTTGGTGCTCCAAATACTGCCTTTCCCATTATCCCTTTGCTCCTTTTCCTCCAGCCCAGCCCTAGGGCCATGGCGTTAAGCTTGAAGCTTGGGCCGCGTATATCATCTCTGTGTTAAGAAGACCAATTTAAACACAACCTTCAAGTACAGCTAAGCCTCTTTTGTTGTTCTTCTAAGCTGAAGCCAAAGCGCTTCCAAGCCCACCTCATTGCTATCGTACCGACAAGGCCACTACCTATAGCAATATCATATTTGTATAGTACCCAACTACGCAGCCAACAACTGAGACTGGTTGGCGGCTATCAAACTTGACGCTAAAACAAAATTGCTCTCCCCCCCCCCCCAAAGAAGTAATTAATCGTGTGTTGGCAAGAGAACAAGTTTGTTTCAATTTGTTTGTTTTTGATCACTATTCAAGACGATCATACTGGCAGCAATAACAAACATTAGGGTTACCAACCAATATCATCACTAGGGTTAGTATACAATAAAACACAGTATTTGGGTAGTATACAACACTGTATCCGTGTGTATATTTTTATATTTTGGCTATGTGCACAGTGCGAATGAAATAGACCGGCTCCCTCTTCTCCACGTCATTCTTATAGACACCAACACACTTAGGTACACAGACCCCCTATCTACCACTGTTCCCACACGAATGAGGGCAGAACTGTGCGCATAATCGTCCAGTGTCCAAGTGCACTTGAGTCTCTGTGCATCTCCAACTCACTCGTGTCATTGCGTGTAACAAGGCCTGTCTCACCAATTGCCTTGAATTCCTCCTCCTTGACCTCATACCGAGGCTGCAAGGTGAGCTTGCGTGTACCGGTGCCAAGGAAGTCATCGTCTGTAGCGGGGCGGAAGTCAATCGGCTCCGATGATTTGCGGCAAAAGATGACCATATTGGCAAAGTCCTGGTTTTGCTCCTTGATCTGCTCGTCACTCTGGCGCTCTATTTCGCGGAAAATGCGACACGAGGGGAATATGGAGCGTATGGTATTGACTACAGCCTTGGTTGGTGGCAGGAGGAAGTCACCGGCATAGTTCTGTGTATCTGTTAGCAACTTATTCCATAGCTACCGCTGGGAAAGACGTACAATGGCAATTACACCGTCGGGCTTCAGTAGGTCCTTGAGGCCTTGCAGGAATTCAAGCGTGAACAGGGCCACAGGCTCTGCACCGCCAGTAAAAACGTCATGGACAATGTAGTCAAAGCTCTCAGGGTTGGTCTTGGCCAGAGCCGAAGTGTAGCTGACGGCATCTTGAATGACGGGAATGTGATTGGAACTGAGACCAAAGTAGTCAACGGCAAACTCATGCACCGCAGGATCAATCTCAACAATAGTGGTGTTGATTCCATGGGCAATGAAAGCCCCGGGGGTGGTACCAATACCGAGTCCGCTATAGATCATTATTAGCATTCAAAGAGCCGACGACAGATGTTGACAGGGCGGATTGACTCACATGACCAAGGCATTGGCGGTACTGTCCACGATAGCCTTCTTGGTTAAGACCAACCGGACAGCCTCGAGCATAACAAAGACCGAGTACACCGGCTCAGCTACTTTTCCGTTCGTGAATTTAATCCACAAACCACCCAAAAGACTGTGGTCACAGCGCATTACACGGAAGCCCCGCTCCAAACTCTCTAGAACCGAGACATATCCCGTGACAGATTCTTTGCGGGCAACTAGCTTCCATGCCTCCTCTTCTAGAGAAGCCTGCAGCATGACTGTCGCAGCAGCGGTAGGAAGGTGCGTATTGAACAGAGCAGCATGAGCCACAGCAGGGAGGCCGAGCAGGAGGAACTGCGAGGGTGCGTAAATAGTGTAGGCAGCAGCAAATGCCAGTTGCAGACCAACCCGTGAAGCCAAAGCTGAGGAGCCTAGAAACATGGGGATTTTCATGCTAGACACAGATTCGACCGCCTTGAAGAACAAGAGCCCGAGCAGGCCCGGGAGGGAGTCCCCGATCCAGCCAGGGAGCAGGCGGATGCTCATGCCTTCTAGGCTCAGCGCTACTTCTGCCACTGAGATGACGATCAACGGGAGCAGCGTCACAGATTCCACAATAGTTGGGCCCCACTCAACTCCCAATGAAGCACTCTCGCCACCGAGGATAAACTGCAGTGCTGGAATCCAAATGGCAATTACCGGGAGAAGCTTGACAAGATCTTTGCCAAAGAGACGTGACAGAGCCGTGCTGCTTGCCCAGCCGATAAAACAACCAGTGGCAGTTAGCTTGGAGTGGTGGACAGCTGCAGGGATGCCGCCGAACGTGGGTGACAGAGCCAGCTGTGAGACGGTAGACGAAAGACCAAGGAGAAGCAGCAACAATGCGGACCTGAGAATTGGCGCTGTGTAGGCAATAGAGTCCTGCAAGGGCGAGTGAGACTCGGCCTTGTGCTTCAGATCGCGCAGCTCTTTTTCGAAGCGAGCGGGCGTCATCGCAGCATCATTACTTGTTTGAGGGGCCGGAGCCGACGGAGCCGGTTGTTTGGCCATTGTGTACAGAGGGTGAAGGGTAAAGGGTGGGGAAGACGGGAAATAAAGACCGAATCTAAAAACCAGAGAACGACGCAGAGCTCCCAACAAAACACGCCCAGCGCGTCGTGATAACAAATATGGTGTTGTAAAAAGAAGTGAAACTGTCCACAACAAAAAGCGCAACTACTGCAAATAAATAGAAGCTTCAGATGAAATTAGCACCAGGACAGCAAGAGCCAAAAAGAGAAATATAGTCAGAAAGGGTCAGAAGAAACCTTGCAAAAGCCTAACTGAGCCAATCGAAGCTGAGGAAATCAATCAATGGAAGCCCCGAAATTGTGATGGTGAAGTAGTTGCTAGAAGCAGGCGTTCCTTCTTAAGCTACGTGGAACTTACAACGAGAAATGGTCAGATGAAACAAGGGGAAGGTAACCGACCGCCTTCCTCCGGAAAGCGTTGAAGCTTTGGCCTTGGCGACTTTTGTGGAGATGGTACAGTACTAGGGTATTTAGACCCTAATGCAATAGAGCACGGGAGATTGTAAATCCCCCCGCAAGCGGAGTTTAAAGATGGCGAAATCCAGGCTTACATTCGTGATGGAGTCCGGAATAAAAGCTAGAAAGTTGACTGACAAATGTTCGGCCTGAAATACGCTCTTCAAACCCCTCACTGGAAACTATCTCGAACGGCAACTTATCACAGCTTTAGAAGTGAGTTCCCGTATGCACCCCAGACCCTTCCTCTCTCCCTCTGAGTTCTTCTGTATGGTGCCGTGTTTCTTCTGCTCTCCCCGCTATTCAGTCCACACATCCCCAGAGCTTGGTCCTCAAGGCCGGCCTGTGTTCTTTGTTGTGACTTCTTTAGCCATCCACGAGCTTGTATCGATATGCTCAAACTCTGCTGCCTCTCCTTCTTTCTGTTCTGCTATAGCTATTCAAAAAGCCGTTTCTACTCAAGTAATTCTGCTTTTTTATATGCTGCTCTTTGACCCCGTCTTCGTTTTGTCTACTGCACTTATTTCTGCTTTGCAGGCATAATATATTCCTTTAGCCTCTGCAGTAGTATCGCACACTCTAATTCCGTCTTTCTTTTCTCCAGTACGCTCATTTCAACCTAAACCACGAGCTATTACCACAATGGCCTACGAAAAAGAACTTCAGATTGCGCAGCTCGCTGTGCAACGCGCTTCTATCCTAACCAAGCGTGTCTTCCACGAAAAGGCCAAGGGCTCTGTTAACAAGAACGACAAGTCGCCCGTGACTATCGGCGACTTTGGCGCCCAGGCCCTCATCATTGCTGCCTTGAAGCACCACTTTCCTGCCGACGAAATTGTGGCTGAGGAGGAATCGGCAATGTTGCGTGAGAACACAGAGCTGCGCAGCCAAATCTGGCAGCTGGTCAAGGGCACTGCCCTGGAAGACGCCGAGAGCGAGCAGCTTTTGGGTGGCGCTATCCCCTCAGAGGATGCCATGCTGGCGCTGATTGATGCTGGCGATAGTAAGGGCGGTGCTTCAGGCCGCATTTGGACTATTGATCCTATTGATGGCACCAAGGGATTCCTGCGTGGCGGCCAATATGCCGTCTGCCTGGGCCTCATCGTTGACGGCCAGGTTGCCGTTGGTGTGCTGGGCTGCCCTAATCTGCCAATAGATGATGCAGCTCCCTTGGCAGCCAACATGGCTTCAGAGCAGACCGACTCGACTGCCCACGGCGTGTTGTTTTCAGCCATCCACGGCGAGGGCGCTACATCACGACCGCTAACTGCTGGCTCACTGAGCACCAGCGGAAAGACTATCACCGTGCGGTCATTGGAGTCGATGTCCAAGGCGACATTTTGCGAGTCTGTCGAGGCTGGCCACTCGTCACACAGCGATCAGGCACGGATTGCACAGTTGCTCGGCGTCACATCTCCATCAGTGCGCATGGACTCGCAGGCCAAGTACGGCTCGATTGCACGCGGTGCCGGCGATATTTACTTGCGACTGCCTGTTAGTGACACCTACCGAGAGAAGATCTGGGACCATGCTGCTGGTGATCTGATTGTGCGTGAGGCGGGTGGTGCAGTTACGGATATCTACGGCAAGCAACTGGATTTTAGCAAGGGCCGTATTTTGGGTGGCAACAAGGGTGTTGTTGCGGCTCCGGCGGCTGTGCATAGTGTAGTTTTGAAAGCAGTACAGGAAGTGCTGAAGATTTAAGGGCAAAAAGGGCAAATAGAGGTAGCTTGGATAGCCTAGTTGAGAAAACAATGCGAACGCCACAGCTAATAGTATCACAAGCACGGAGAAACGCCACAAGTCTAGAAGGGGCGCCACAAATCTAACGTCCAAGCACTGCTATTCACACTGTGCTATCACTGTACGGTAGTCCTGTAGTACAATAAGATAAAAGTGGAGACCGTGGCTTTGGCCTCTGCTCTAATTAAGGAAGAAGGCCTTCAAGCTTCAGACAAGACAATTTTAAGACAACTCTTGATGTCCTCATTCTCCAAGACGTTTGGCTGTGCCAGCTGAAGCAATTGATTTGCGACTTGTCCGTTTCCCCCTCTCTTCATTAGAGGTTATTCCTTTGCCATACGCAGCCGGCGGTCGCGTTATCTCGACGTAAGCAACGGCCCTTCTCTGATAACGCAATCTCTCTATTCTCGCCTTTCCAGTTCTCTTCTTTTTCTCTCTCCTTAAGGGAATGATAGGTCAGAATGTTCGCCAACGCGCTCAAATCTATCTCGGCTACCAATATTACCGCCAACTACAGCATTTCATCGACACCTAGCTCGACGGCTGGCGCATGGAAAATCTACGATTGTAAGAAGAAGTCGACCGGAAAGCCATACAGCGTCTTTGTCTTCGACCGCAAGAGTCTCGATGGCTCGTCTAGTAGTGCATTCGGCGGCAGCAACCGATCGGGGGGCACAAATTCGGCAATGCTCAAACGAGCAGCCGAGGAGGTAGTAGAAAGATTGAGGAAGGAGGCATCGAGCTTAGCACGACTGCGGCATCCAAATATCCTTGAGCTGGTTGAGCCGGTTGAAGACACGCGCGGTGGTGGCCTCCAGTTTGTTACAGAGCCCGTCGTGGCATCGTTGTCGGGGCTTCTGCAAGAAAAAGACGAGGTCGAGCGACGTGGCGGCTCAGGTGCAGGCCGGACCAGTCGCTATACAACCGAGGACTCTGATGGTGGCAGGAAAAGAAAGGAACTGGAGCTTGATGACCTTGAGATCCAGAAGGGAGTTTTGCAGATAAGCAAGGCGCTTGAGTTTCTACATGAGAATGCAGGACTAGTACATGGAAACCTAACGCCAGACGCAGTTCTGGTGAATGCCAAGGTATGTGAGGCCTAAAGGCAGGGAGATTTCGCTCTCCTTTGCATATTTCCGTCCATGAACCCTTCGTTGTTCATGAGCTTCTCCTTTCACACACTAACACGCTTCTTGTAGTCAGACTGGAAAATCAGCGGCCTTGCCTTTTGCTCGCCTGCTGCCAACTCTGACAAGCCCACCTCGTTTCAGCCAATCAGCCTGTCTGAAGTTCTCAACCTCGACCCACGCCTGCCACGCTTCGTCCAGCTCGATCTTGATTACACATCGCCGGACTTTGTCATGGACAACAACGTGACCTCTGCGGCTGACATGTTTTCGCTGGGCATTCTTTGTGTGACCCTGTACAACTCGCCTCACAAATCACCCCTCGAAGCTCATGGCGGCTTGTCCTCGTACAAAAGACTGTTCTCTTCGCCTGGTTCTATTCCTACAGTGTCGAACAACTTCCTCTCGTCCAAGCCTGTGCCCAAAGAGCTGGCATCTCTGGTGCTACCACGACTCATCACGCGGCGGCCGGCCCAGAGATTGACAGCACGCGAATTCCAAGCTAGCGAGTACTTTGACAATGTGCTGGTGTCTACCATCCGTTTTCTCGACTCGTTCCCCACCAAGACTGCCGCAGAGAAATCTTCATTTATGCGTGGTCTTCAAAAAGTGCTACCGTCATTCCCCAAATCTGTTATGGAACGCAAAATCCTGCCAGCTCTGCTAGACGAGACTAAGGACAGAGAGCTGCTCTCACTTATACTGCACAACGTCTTCAAAATCGTCGAGCTGCTTCCGGCCGGCATTGCTCGCAGAGTGTTTGCTGATAGGGTTCGCCCAGCTCTCAAGCACGTCTTTATTGCTAATGCTAAGCAGGGCGGCGAGAAGGATCCAGTCCGAGATGCCGGCCTGATGATGGTCCTCGAACACATGCCGGCTATTTCTGCCAATTGCAACGGCAAGGAGTTTAAAGATGGTATGTACCTGTTTGCGCGCCCATCGTGAAGAACACACCTATCATTAAGGAGCTGCATGCCAGTAACTTTTAGCTAATGTTTGCCCGACTCTTGCTCCCAGACATCCTCCCCGTCTATATGCTGGCTATCGAATCACCTGCACCAACCCTTGTAGACATGTCTCTGCGTACCCTTGCGGCTATTCTGCCTGTCCTTGACTTTAGTACCATCAAAAACGAACTCTTTCCTGTTATTGCCACCATGTTTAGCCGCACGAGCAGTCTTGCTATAAAAGTGCGTGGGCTACAGGCCTTTGTAGTGCTCTGTGGTGGCTCCAATGACACATCAACCCAATCCAACGATGGCCTAGACGGTTTCAATGTTAAGAAGAAGACAGCTAGTTCGTCAGCGCTGGATAAGTACACAATGCAGGAAAAGATCATTCCGCTAGTCAAGGCCATTAAGACCAAGGAGCCGGCCGTCATGATAGCCTCACTTAAGCTACTCCAGGTCATTGGCGAAGTGGCTGATGGCGAGTTTGTAGCCATGGAAATCCTGCCCATTTTATGGTCCATGAGTCTTGGCCCGCTGCTCAATCTCAAGCAGTTCCAGGCCTTCATGGATTTGATTAAGCTACTCTCGCGCCGTGTCGAAGACGAGCAGATCAAGAAACTGCAGGAACTATCAGGTACCTCTGACCCAGCCACTGCCCAGCCTGGCGACGATTTCATGTCCTTTGGCGGTATCACTGGCACCCAGTTTGATGCCTCACCTAGCACTGAAGACGACTTTGAGCGTCTTGTTAAGGGTCGTGCAGCTGCTAGTTCTGCTGGTTCTGCTGCTGCATCGGGCTGGGACGACAACCCGCCACTGCCAGTGCGCTCCCATTCACACACGCAAATCGCCCCCCCTACAACATCCCCTGCTACGCAATCACAGGCTTCTCCCCCTCCGAGCTTTTCATGGTCTACTCCACCTCCATCTCAGACCACCATCAAGCCACAGCCACCCACAGACTTGAACCGCTTTGGAGCTCTTTCGCCCTCAGTCACGCAATTCTCACAGCCGCTACAGCCAGCGCCAAGTAATGGAAGCGGGGCGGCCTCAGCACCGTCGTTTTCCATGGCTTCTACTCTAGCTCCCACAACAGCCGGCAGTGTCAATTGGTCTACAGCTACTACGAAGCCAACTCCGTCGCCCTGGGGCTCCTCCAACATGCAACAACCCTTGTCGGGTCTTGGTGGCGCGCCAATGAACTCGCTGGCATCTCTTGGCCAGAATCAGCAACAGAACAGTCCTGCCTGGCCTGCGACTTCAACTTCATCTGGGGCTTTTAGCATGACTCAGGCAAAGTCGCCCTCTTCAGCATTTAGCTTGCCACCGCCACCTGCACAGAATATCTGGGCGAGCAGCTCTCCTGCTTCCCAACAGCCACAACAACAGCAGAAGCCAGCTGGTGGACTGGATAAGTACCAGAGCTTGCTGTAAACTAGTTGGGGGGGGGGGGGCCAATGAGGCCGTATTTAACACCCTCCCCCCTTCCTCCTGGACTTTCAGTCACTAACTAGGCCATGTGCTTTATATCTTGTTTGTTATATCCATTGTGGCAGCTTCAGCGTCCAGCTTTGCATGGTGTGTTTTCGCAGGCGTCTTGCTTTCGTTTTATTTTTTGTATTTATGTACGATCCATTTGTGTTTTTCTGTCCTTACTGTATAGCAATCTTGCATCATCATAGAGTGTACAAGTACCTTAGAGCGTATTATCACATCACGTCACTTCACATCGTATTACTGCGTATACTCACTCATCCTAACCAAAAAAAAAAAAAAAAGAAAAAGAGAAAGAGAAAAAATTGTACACGCCAAAGTCCTGGGATCCGATGTCCAAACGCTGTACTGGACGAAAAGAAAAAGAAAAAGGCAAAAGCAAAGGCAAAGGCAAAAGGAAACGAGGATCCATAGCATCACCCTAGGTTAAACCCTGGTGGTGCACCCTCAATCTCCAACACAAAATCAACATCCCCCAAATCCATATCCATGCCTAGGCCTGGTGCCGGTGCCGACGCCAAAGAGCGCATACCCTGAACACTCTCACGCCCAGCCTCCTTGACTCCGTCTTCCGTAACAAAGCGCGTCTTCTTCCTGACCGGCTCGTCAGCCGTCGACGGCTGTGTGTTCTGGCGACATAGCCGCTCGCCGCCTTTCATACGACTTAGCTTAGAGCTTAACCCGCTACCCCAGCCATACGACGCACCACTCCCACCTGTCGCAGAGGGCGTTGGCTTGTCTGCCGAAATAGTGCTGTCATCCACCCGTTTTCGCTTGCCGTTAGTTAGGTCAACATCTTCAGCACGGCGACCTCGACTAATACTAGCCAAGGTTAAGGTCGGTGTAGAATGGGACGACGTGATTGGTGTAGAGGCGGAAGTACCAGCTGATGCGGGTGTTTGTGATCCGGATCCACTAGCATCAGCACTGGTGCCGGGCTTAGCTAAGTTCACGGGTTTGCCAGCAAACTTGGCCATATATTCATGGCCAACACCACTGCCTCCACGACCCGCTAACTTGCGGGCTAGATCCCGCTCTTTTTCTTTAGCAATAAGAGCACGCCGGAGGTTGTCCTCGCGTTCTTGCTTTTCGGCCATGGTCAAGTGCTTGCCATCCATCATATCAGCAGCAGAACGGGTACGACTCATAAAGAAATTCGACTGACTATCAAAGTCATAATGGCCCTTGCCACGATTCAGTTCGCTGGGCATTCCGCCATTTTTACGGGCAGCATAACCAGCACCGCCCTTTCCAAACTTCTTGTTAGTCACAGCCGTCATTCCATTCCAATCTTTGCCGCTGCGGCCAAAACCTGACCCCGTCATTTCCACGCGGCCCTGCTTGATCTTTTGCAGAGCCTGGTTGCTGTGGAATTCACAGTATTCAGTCCGCTTTGAGTTGATCCATGCCCCACATGGATGACCGTCTTTCTTGACCGACTTGCAGTATCCCAAATCACGTGCTGTGCCAATTTCTAAAATCGTATCAGCATCGGAGTTTATCACTAAACTCCAACGGCCTGTGTCCTTCTTGCCTGGCGGAGGCGGCATGACGTTGGGATTTAGGATGGCTAGCACCGTACCCTCTGTGAGCTTCCAGAAACGCTCAAAACCAGTGCCAAACAAGAACAGTTCGACGTCAAGGTTTAGATCTACAAGCGTCATGACCATGTATTTACTTTCCTGTTTTTTATTGGGCTGTGCGGCATTTGGCTTGTGGGCTCGCGGATCAGACTTGCGGGCCAGAATAGCGAAGACAACAATGTTCTGTTCGATTTCCGGCAGCTCGAAATCAGGCGCCTTGACAACCTTGGTCAGATCTGTCACTGAGAAAATCTTGGAGTCCTGCATGTGGCGGGCGACGACTTGGTGCGGCAGAATACGCTTGGTCAAATGGAATGACGAATACGACTCAAATGAAGCTTCTGACTTTTTCTCGGCCTCTGGCTTTGCGATGCCCATAATCTCCTCGCGTGTGTAGTGGCGGGGTGCCTTGGGCTCTTGCACTATCTCAACAGCCTTTTCCTTGAAGTTCTGCATCTCCTGCTGCGTGATACCGAATGTATTTGACCGTACTTGCTGAATGCGTTCTTGTCTCTCTAGCTTTTCGCTATGCTCAGCCTTAGCTAGAGCCAGCCGTTCATTGAAGCTGAGGGGCCGGTCTTCTACTGGTGCAAGTCCCGCTTGCTGCTTGTGTTGCGCTGTGCCGCGAGCTTTGCGAAGATAGCCCGTGCTAGTGCTGGCGCCACCACTCCCTGTGCTGGAGAACGAGTCATTGAGTTTTGCTTTGCCTGGTTTATCTAGCCTCACGTCTTCTCCTCGCAGGCCTCGAGACAAGATCTTTCTAAGAGGAGACGTTGCCTCGACCAATTTATGGACGCGCTGGACTGGTGACAAGGGAACTTCAACCTCTCGCTCAGCTACTGGTGCAGTGACCGCTGCCCTCGATGGTGGTAGTATTGGTGGCTTTAAAGCCATGGGGTCTGGTATCGCATTAACACTAGAGCTAACACTATCGCTTGCATTAGCATTAGCATTAGCATTAGCACTAGCCGACGGCCGCGCATAAGCAAGCCTAGCAGGAGATTTTCCAACGCTGGCAGGCGACTTGGGCAGATTGGCAAACATGGCAGGCGAGTCGAGTAGGCCTACGGACTTCGGTTTGCCTGGCGTTCCGGGGGATGCTTGGGACGACTGTCGGGACTGTGATGCTTGCAATTTCTTTTCTTTTTGGAGTTTCTTGAGCTTCAGCCGCGCCTGGATAGCCTGTAGCTTGAGCTGTAAAGTCTCCTCATCCTCGTCCTCATCATCATCGTTGTCGTCGTCAAGACCTCCCAAGGCCTGCTCAAAGGGTTCCGGCGTACGGGCAATACGGGCTCTCCGCAAGGGTGACGGTGATGATGGCGACATCTGGAGCTGGCGCTGTTGTTCTGCTGTCATAGCTTTATATTTCTCCCGCCCACGGGGCGTCAATAGAAGCGCATCTCGGGGCGATCGAGGTGGCCACTGCGGCTCGTCCCTCTGAGCTAATAAGTAGTCAGTCAATCACCAGTTAGTACCTGAAAGAGTAACTCCATGACGTCAGTCAGTCCATGTCTATATCGGCTTCTTACAGGGAATCATTTTATTTGTTGAGTCCATGAAGACTGAAACCCCCTTGGGCATAACACTTGAGTGTCAAGAGTAAGCAAGTTGCCACTCGTCCGGTACCACAGCCCGAAGATCTACACTAGATCAGCCGTGGTGGTGGTTTGTCGAAGTGGTAGGAGTAGCGAAAAAGGCGATAGAGCAGAGAGAAATACAAGGAAAGAAGCCGAGGAGCACAACAAGCCTCATGCAAGCTCAAAGCGTGGGCCTGGTGATAGTTGCAGACAAGGCTGAGGACTTGCAGAAATTTTTGTTCTTGGCTCTTGCTTGAGCGAGGCTTCCACTTCGCTGTTTGTTGTTCTGTTTGAGTAGTTTCCTGTCAACATGCAAATCGTCACTGCCCTATATTGACTGCATAACTTTTCCCCTGTCTTGTCCAACTTTCAACCCCGTTGTTTATTTGCAATTACCGTTGCTGTCGCTGTTGCTCCTGCCCATTAAAACTGCAGGTGCCCGTGCACATGTCTGCACAGATAGAGATAAAGTGCATGAGTGTCTCACCTAGCGCTATATCGCGTTCATTGGCTAGAACGCGTAAGACGCGTTTTGTTCTATCAATGAAATTAATACCCACTTTTACAATAATTCTACGCACATCAGCTTCACGTTCTGTGCATCACATTACGATTAGCTCACATACGCATATTCAAGCAACACTCGTCTTTGGACCAACATAAACACCCCATCCTGTGCCACAACATATCAGGTCCAATTCAGACTTATCCCATCCCATCACACACAATGGCACGGACAACCCGCTCAACAAAGACTCCAGCTTCAGCAGTTGCCGACTCTGCAGCCACTTCTAAAACGTCTAGCAAGGTTCATTCTCTCCCACCAGCCGCAAACCCCAAACATATATTTGTCTTGCCTGAAAGAGCAACTCCAAATGCGCGCATCATCACATTACCAAACCCACGCTCAGGGAAGCCAACACGCTATTATGCCTGTCCCACAACCGGCCTCTATGAGTTCACACAGGTCTCCTCTGATGAGCCGCGAAGCTGGCTGATTGAGAGTCCTACTACATCAGGACCAGCGGGCGAACTCACAACTATCAGCGATGCGGACCTGTTTATAGCAACAACAATTGACCCCGTATTCCACTTGATCTCAGCGCTCTACAAGGAAACTTCATCAGATGAGAAGCCTCGCTACCTCTCGGCTGACGACCAGCTCGACAAGATTCCCAACGACGGCTCCCATCTGTGGTCCATCCTTAAGTGGAAGGGCATGCGCAAAATCTTCGAAGACAGACTAAGCGCCATTTGTACAACGGCCGACCTTGGCGGTGAAACTATGTACTGCCTAAACCAAACCAAGGTCTATGATCTGATCCTCAGCAAGGCGTCTCGACTGGCTGAAAATGGACTACCCGATAGTCTGGAGGAGAAGTTTGTCACAAAGGTTCTAGAGTCACCAATGGTCTTCCAAGCGGCGATACCTGGGGCTGTCCTAGCTGACACCAACGAAACATCCTCTGATTCTGCAACGCCAAGTACAGATGCAGCCAATTCACATTCATCCGCCGACTCAGCATCGACACCTACTACAGATATAGACAGCTTTGCGGGAGGCTCTTTCGTTGTTGTCAAGATCCCCGAGGATGTGCTTGCGCTACAACGGATATCCATCGCCTTCAAATTCATATGTTCCAAATACGTTCCCGAATCGCTCGATGTGTCGCTGAAAGCATACCTTGCAGAGAAAATGGACTTTGGGCCGCTTGATGCCTATCTAGCAAAGCTTACCAAGACGCGCTCGGAAGCTGTAGCGTCCCGTTCCAGCGATATGTCGCGCAAGCACCCTCTGGAGGATGCCGAAGATCTGCTGCAGGAAAAGAAACGCAAGGTAGAGGAGGAAGCCAAGAAGAAGAAGCTAGTCAGCCGTGGCGTGAAAAATTTACAAAAGGCCAATACAACAGGCATGAAAAAGCTCAGCCACTTTTTCAAAAAGGCCTGAGTCAGCGACTTGTGGATAGTGCGTGTTGTTTAATCGGTTGAGGCGATAATAGCGACTGACTCGTAGTCGTAGGGTTGCACAGGCAGAAATGCGTATATAGATACGAAAGAGCAAGGATATACACACGGATAGCATAAGGCGTCTCTTTTCATGTCAATCATGAGTCATTAATCAAGTCAACTTCTCGCTCCAAATCACCAGTCGTTGCTAGAGGGTACGGGCTTTTCTCCCTATCGTGTGCTTGCACCACGTGATCTAGAGCTAGACGCCCCGCGAGGGATGCCTCTGCCTATACTCGACTGCCCCCCCCTGGTATTAGAGCTTGAAGTTGCTCTCGACTGGTACCCAAAGCCTGAAGATGAGGAAGTCGCAGCAGTGGAGCTAGAGCCCCGGGTCGTGCCTCGTGTTACGCCTCTGGTTGTGGTTGTTCCACGCGTAGACCCTCTTGAAATGCCCCCGCGGGTGCCAGCTCGACTCCTAGTCCCCCGAACGGAGCCCCGCGATGCACTAGGCGCAACAGCCTTACTGCGCTCTTCATCTTCCGCCTTCTGGCGCAACGCCTCACGTCTGCGTTCTTCCTCTAGAAGCCGTCTTTGTTCGGCTTGTTGTCTAAGAATGGCTTCTGCTTCAATGTCGGCAAGATCTTGGGTGGCGCCCTTCCATGAAGAGTCGAGGATGAGACGTTGGTTATGTTCTGTTTGTGAGAGGATACGAGTCCATGTATCAAGTAGGATTGAGGAGTTGTTGACAGTACCGCCGACAACCTAGATGATTGGTTAGCCACAAGCAAGTCGACATGCGGGGTAAGATGTTTAGAGGTTTACAGCCACAACTCACATTCATGCTGCTCTGGACTTTTTCCAGCGTCGCTATGGTACTCTCGATTACCGAATTAATATTTTTAATGCCCTCGAGTTCTGAGCGCAATGCAGTGTCACGGTCATAGCCAGCGCTCTGGTTGCCATGCAGGCCACTGCCCGTTACTGGTGTCTTTGGTGTCTTTGGCGTCTTGGGGGTTTTGGGCCGCTCAGGCACAGCAGCAGGCGACGTCCAGATATGGTCTCGAGAGTCGTCGATAGGATCCGACATGGTCATTCAAAACGGAGCCGTAGACGAAAGAGAATGTTGGTTTCTTTGAGTTTAGTCAGTGCTGGAAATAGAAACACAGACACGAGACGAGACGAGATGGGAGGTGTGTGACACGGCTGAAAAAGGAACAAAGAAAAGATAAAGCCTGGGCAGCGTGTTTGACGAAAGCCAGTCAGTTTGTAGGCGCCGGGCATGAAATGAGCATAGACACAGTGATAAGTGTCAAAGACGGGGGCTTCGTGATAAGATTACGCAGTGAGGTCCACTTGACAAGGCTGACAAAGTGTCACGGAGTGTCACAAGAAAAATTATACAGCCTTGCGCCAGAGTACAGTGCAGTACACATTATAGTACAGTGGATATCAATTAGTGTGGCAGCAAACAGCAAGTAAAACAGAGGGGCAGAGCTGAAACAGCAGGTACCTCCTCTCTGCTGTTGAAAGCACTTAACATCCAGGTACCTTTTTGCAGGCCACAACCATGACTAGCTTGCCACGTCGCGTAGCAACGGCCCACACCGACCATCATTTTGCCCTATTTTCGTGTGCTTTCTTTGTGCTGTCCCACTATTTTTCTCTTAACGCGTCGCGGAGATCCTTTAGAAAAAAAGTAGTGGGACAACTTGCTTGGAATCTGGTTGCCAACCTCCTCAATACCTGACAACCAGTAAACAAGAGGGGCTTGCATATGGCTTGTGATTGGTTATCTTTTATGTCTCTTTGTATAATGTCCAGCTTTCTTTCAACCACTCTCCATGACCCTGGGCAAATCCCTCCCCCCTTCATATCCCTCCCCCCTTCATATCCTGCTCTTTAACCCTTCTTGTTTTCTCTATTCATAACTAGAACGTGCGCCCCTTTCCTTTTTTCCCTCCCTTCTTGTTACCCTAACCATTATCACGGGTTTGCTTACTCTCATATCCACTCCTCAGATACCTCAGCATAACATCACCATACACCAACCCACCCGCTAGCTTGATTCTCCCTGAGTACCGCCTGGAATCCTAGTTACCACAGCTATTTGTTTCTACGTCTCTGTGTGCGTCTTTTGTGGCATCCCTCTTCCGTTCTTCGTGAACTTGTGAGACAGGCGTCAAGAGTAACAGGCTTTCTTGTTTTTTTTGTCTTGAATGAAGCCCAAGCCATAACGGTTACTCGCCAATAAGATAGCCTTTGCTGCTGTTCACGCCCGGAGTTTCAGTCCTGCCCGCTGTATCTTATTCTTCGTCAATCTCTTGAAAACGCTTCCTGTTTGCTGCTGACGGCGAGACAACCCCTGACCTCTGAACTCTTCGGAGCCCCTTTCCGCATCGGCGTGCCAATTCAGCAACTTGAGGCCAGTGTATTTCGTCCACTCGCTATATCTTCTCTGCTCACTTGACTTTCTATTCAATTGCGCCCCCTACAAACACCTTTTTTTGCTGGCCCGGAATCATGGTCTCTAGCAAAGTCCCCTTGGCAGGTGCCCGAGCTACTACCCCCACGTGCAATGAGTCTGAGATGGTTGTACATACACCTCCCGCCCCTAGATTTGGTGGTTATGAGGACCGATGGGCTCCGTATTCCCCGCGCAAATCAGCCCGTATTGCAGAGAGAAAGACGCACAGAACACCATCGCCGCCACCTTTCAGTCGTACCCAGACTGTTGCTTCTACCCCCGCCCAGAAAACTGCCGCTTCCAAGACAGCTTCCGTCTCTTTTACTTCCCCCATGGCCTCGCCTAGAAAGAAGGTGACCCATGGGCTACAGACTCCTCGTAAACAACTGGGCAGCTCTCGTCTTACTTTGGATCCAGCTTGTCTGTCGTCATCGAAAAAAAAAGAGCCCTCATCTAGTTCTACCTATGTTGGGTCTGCTGGTATGCCAACGCCTGCCAAGACACCCCGCAAGGCTGCGCCGAGAAACGAAAACCTGGACTCCATCTCTCGGAATATATTCTCTACTTCAACTAGCATTGCAGACAATGATTCTCCCGAGCTGACGCCGCGTCGTCGCAGAGTCAAAAAGTATACGGGTAGCTCCCTGGACAGCATCATTGCCGACGAGCCTAGTGAAGAAGAACCGGCTATTCCTATATTTACCGATGCTGCTGACCGGCCCTTTGTTATAAAAAACACAGAAGATGATCCGTTCCTCCGTAAAGCCCCTTCAATGATGCCTCCTCCCACACCCAGACGCCGCAGCCCACGGAAGAATGTGTCGGTGGCTGGAGAGGGCCGCATTACCGTCGAAGAGGCCATCAAACGGGATGATGGTATTATCTACACCTTTCGTGGCAAGAAGTTCCTTCGCAAGTTTTCTCCTGAGCGCGAAGACACTGATGGTATCCGCACTCGCAGTGGCCTGAAACCTCGTCTTCTGTTCCCCCCAAAGAAGGCCCAACCTGCCCCTTCGCCATCACTTGAGGACGAGGAGGCCGATACCGATGTTGAAGACCATGTTAAGAACGAGATCATCATTACTGAAGACGCCGAGGAGCAGGGAGAGGCTGCTGCTACCGTGGCTCCTGCGCTACCCGCCACACCTACCAAGCCTGTCGCCAACTGCTCTAAGACACCCACAAGCGCCCGATTGAGTCTCCTGACGCCCCCCGAGTCGCACCGTTCTACACGTGCATCGGAGAAGTTTTTTGACGCCCTTCCGATCAAGCGCTCGAGTGCAGTCTTTGAGCAGTGGCGCAGCGCGGGAGCTAAACGTCGCCGTGCTGCCGATGATGAGGACTCGGAGCCTGTGCTCAAGCGGGCGAGGTCATAGATTAAGGACTGTCTCTTGTGCAGTCACGCCTCCACAAGCCAGCAGCTTTGCCTTGTCGCTGCTATTGTCATTGCCGTTTCCCGCCTACTTTTTCCGTCCGCAAACTTTGACTTGATTCTTTAACCACCTTTTTCTTTTCTTTTCATTCTTATTTAACACTCTTTTCACCGATGTTCTCACAATTGGCCTTTTTATTTTTTCTTCATTCCTTTAACCTTCTTTTTTATTTTCCCTCGATCTTTATCTTCTTTTCACTACACTCTTTTACCATTTTTTTATAGTTTATTTCGTAATTCTTTCTTTTCGTTCCATTCTCTTCTACCACGTTAAGATTTTATTCACATATATTCGTTTATTACTTTCTCTACACTCACTACTACAAATTTTCTCTTCTCTTCTTTTTTCTTGTCATACCCCCCCCCCCCCCCCCCCCTCCTCCCGGGCGGGCCTTGGCCCCAAAACCCCCCAA
>JAXASZ010000372.1:0-18413 GCA_038407095.1 Ceratocystis destructans
TTCTCTCGCCCGAACTCGGTGGTCAGCCTCGCGGAGGGTTAATTCCGTCCGGTAACCAATCCGGCGTCGTTTGATCTTAGTGATTCCAGTAGACGTAAAATATATTCAAATCAAATCAAATCAACCAACTGAGCTAAGCGAGCGACGATCTTGGCTTATCTATCTAAGTCCGGTCGGAGCGGAGCTCAAAAATGAAACCGGATTTTGGGGCGGAGGCCGTGACCTACCAAGAAAACACTGTCCGGTAACCAATCCGGCGTCGTTTGATCCTAGTGATTCCAGTAGACGATAAATATATTCAAATCAAATCAAACCAAAGCAACCTACCAAAAACACCAGGTAACCAATCGTGGAACCCGACAGGTACGTCCTCGGGCCACATTAGATGGAGAGCCTCCTGGCTATATTGCCGGACCCTCAAACGTCATAGGAGATGCTCGACATCTATGCGTTCCTGTCACTTCTGACCGCCCGGGAGGTGCTCCCATCGGGCACATGTCGTATTGCTGTGAAAAACTAGTGGGTAGTCGTTAAATAACACAAAGAAACAAACAAAGGCGCAGACCGTCGGGTCCCAGGTCACTGTGAAGTCCCGGGCAACGAAGCAGTTGATCAGCTAGCCAAAGCAGGTCGCAAGAGCGAAAACCTTCTGGTTCCAGAGGCGACAATGTCACTGACAGCGGCAAGGAGATAGAGGAACAAAGCCTTTAAAGCAGACTTCCACCACTGGATAAAAGATAACTGCCCGAAGATCAAACATCTCGGCGCAGCACCGAGCCGAAGCCTGACGTCATTGGTTAGATGAAGGGGCTACATAGGGGTACCGTAGCCCAAATTCTAGCAGCACGCTCGGGACACGGCGACTTGGAAGAGTATCACGTTTGGCTCAAACACGCGAACGCAGAATTACGATGCCCAGTCCTAGATTGTGATCAGCCCAAAACCTTCAGCCACCCGTGGGAATGCCGTGGTAGTGAGAGGAGACTGTCCATGAGATTTGTGCGTACGCTCTTTGCAGGAGACAAGAAATACAAAAAGTATTTGGCGGAGAACCTGGACACTAAGTGGAGGGTATTTCGCGTTGGTATGTGAAAGGAGATGTTACGGAGGGAGGTGGGCTTTTCTCGTGGGTGGAAGTGCCGAGCTACTTTGTGCTTTATTTTCTTTATTTTTATTCTTTTCTTTGTCTTGTCCAACATTTTCTTCACTTGTTTTGCCTGTTTACTTGGTTGGTTTCTGTTCCTTTCTTTCTTTTCTTTTTTCTTTCAAGATATTACAAAAGGAACTTGAAGCCGTAGGCGTCTACATCAACTTTGTATTAGTCAAACACATCAGTGGAAACGGGGAGAATCTAAAATCAAAGATATGCTTTATATTCTTGCTGCATAGCAAGAGGGCAAGCGGTCTTTCTCTCGGAACTCCAATTGACCAAAGCTCACGGGATTTCTAGCAGGCAGCCAGGCAGAGAATTAGTTCTTTTGAACCGACAGAGAACTTTAATTCTTCAGCCCAAAGGAGCCGATGCCATGAAATCTAGTAGCACCGTTGAAAAGCCGTGCGCCCAAGGCAGATTGCAAGAGCCAAGTTGGGGGCCACTGGTGAGAACAAGCTTGGACATCCTGCCTGGACCACTAAGGCCACTATGCTGTAGACTAGATTATAACACAATCTTTATAACTCCAGATGTCTACGACAGCTGTGACGAGTGGCAGGGGATACCATGCAGTGAGACAATGATTGGTTTTCCGGTGTTCAACCATGGGAACTAAGAGTTCTACCATTCGTGAGCATGTAAGTAGAGGGTCATAGGGCTGTAAGAAAGTCTTTTTGTCTCAAATGTTGTAGTGACCAGGCCCTAAGCAAAAAGCTGCGTTTCTTTGTAGTCTGTATTGGCAAGAAAAAGAGAAGTAGGTAGGTATGTAGATGAATACTCACTTAGATAGTTTTCGCTCCATGACTATTTGTTGTTGGATTTTTGAAGTTTTTATATTGAGACTTTCCATTTGCACACCAATCTTCAATCCTGTCAATCACATGACATATATCTTCTTGAGAGTAGAACCGAATCTGAGTAGAAACACTGGTTCATAATCACAATCATAATAATACATCCCAGCTCCAGTCTATCTTCTGATAATCATCGACTTGTTGCCGGTCCCGTTCGAAGAGTCTTGAAACCAACTAATACAGGCTCACTATATCTGCGTCAAAGTGAAAATTAAACCGTCCTTTCAACAGAGCCATGAGTCATATGTTCTGAGTGATCTGCCAGTGGGATGTTATTGAGAGTCACTATAAGACTCGTGCATTTCCTGCCTTTTCTTTTTTTGCTTTTCCTAGTAGCTGAATGTATAGAGGCAGTTTAACTAAGGGCATTACATGGCTTGTATGTACAATACCAGGAAGTTCAACATGCCACTATTTACTGGCACTATAGTAATCAGTGCCAAGCAAACTATGCCACTCTTCTATAGCTTTGTCAACAACAAGAAGAGATATACAGCTGGCGTATAACTTGTATTCAAGAAGCACATCCAAAAGAAACATAGCAACCAAGTGTAGTGATAACAGGCAGTGAGGATGCTCTGAAAATAGCACTTCGCAGCCATATGCTATCTATTATGTGACAGCTCTGCATTTTCCATCTCAATTCGAATATCGCCCTCCACATAAAGACCAAGCGGAGACATCCACTACAGCAACCTAACGATACTTTCCTATTACTATTGATTCTGGAGATCACATATAGACGCCACATTCTTCAGATACTGACTATGTCGCCATGTCTTGCCAGAGAAATATCACATTCATGGCAAGGCTTGCGTGGCTTGCGGATATATTATTGCTGGCTTTGGCTTATTCATAACTCTATCGAGACGTCTGTATACATCATTAGAAACATCCCGGGCCTGTGCCCATGTTTTCGGGTACATCCAATCTACCACATTCAAGCCAAAGACCTACTACTGCTTGTCTTCTTTTCAATCTTTTTTAAGGGCAGTCAGTACATTCGACGGTATCAATATACTGTTTTAAGATGTTCACTTCATTACTCGTTGTTGCTGATATTGGGCTTCACGGTCTTCGGCCCGCTTCCCTTTCTCATGGTGGAAGACTCTAGACAACGAAAGGTCTATCGAAAGGACTCGTATACGAACGATAAATCCAGCCGCCTATCAGATAAAAGACCCTTAAACCTACGCGAGCATCTTGGGCGGACTATGTGGTAGAACAAAGAAAGAGAAAACCTCCTGGCCAACCTTCGCTGCAGCTAGAGCACTACCTAGATGGCGTCCTTGACTATCTTCTTGGTTTTAGACAAATGCTTTGTAATAACTCTCAGCTCAGCACCAATCTTCTTTGTAGATTCCGGGGAATCCTTGACAAAGTCCGACAGATCCTTCGCAAAGCTCTTGGCAGAGTCCATCAAGGGCCGCATCAACTCCGGCATCTCACTGCTGGCACGTTCCCACTCGGAAAATATGCGCATCGGAGTCTGCGCTTGACGGCCCCTTTTCTTCGGCGAATCCTTCCTTTTGGCTCCCCGAGTGCTCATGGGGCAGCGCGGCGTTGTTGGTTCTGCTGCTGCTGAGATTTGGTTTTTGGAACTACTGGCTATTTGTTTCTCGGTAGCTTTTGATGGGTCGTTTATGGGTGTAAATACGGCTGGCCGGCGTGGTGAACGACGAACCGCTGCAAGGGTAGTTGGCAATGCTTCCACAGGCGCTTTCCTAGGAGTTAGCGGGGGAGCCATTGGAATGTCTTGGGGCTCAAAAGACTGTGCTATTGGTGATTGTCGTGGTATTATTGCCGGAGTTGTAGAAGTACGCGAGACCTTGGAATGAAGGGGTGGGGGGCCCATTTCTTTAGTTACGGCCATCGAAGCGGAGCGAAGTGGCTGTCTGTAGCTTTCGCGCATTTTAAAATCCTTGGAAGCACCGCTCGTTTTTTGAGCCCCATCGTGGAGCTTCCTCTTCGTAGGCCAAAGAGATCTCTCTTCAAGCACGTCTTGCTCCTCAATGGACGGCATAATAATCGATGATTCTCTATTAAATCTAGGAGCCTCGGAGACAGGCGTCTGGCTGAAAAAACGACTCGATCTTTCATTCTCCTCATCTTCGACACTGTCCTGCGGTAGCTCCGGGGCATCAAGGAAGCTAAAGTCTACACGGCCATCATCACTTATGTTGTAATAAGAGTCATATGAGCTTTTCCGCCCTCGGTTGGTCATCAGTCCATCATTGCAAGAGTCGGTGGTCCTATCTCGGGATAGCCTAGGAGAGAGAGAGGTCTCAAGACCAAAGTCAAAGCGAATGGGAAAGCTTTTTTCAGAAGTCGAGTTTGATGTGAAAACCTCATTTGATGTAATGCAGCCATCTGTTAGCATATCTCGAGGAGAAGCGCTTTTCATATCAATAGCCTTTTCATCAGGAATGTGACAGCCGGGGGGAGTCTGCGAATCTCGAGAAATAATGTCAGGGGCAGGATCAGCATCAGTGGCCGAGCTATTTGCTTGAAAAACTGAGCTATGGCAAGCTGGCGGTCGACGTGAGTCAGACAAATGTTGTGTCTCAGCTCTGTTTGACTTAGAAAATATGCTGCGATGTAGAGGTGTAGGTACTGGAGATACGTTGGGGCCTGGACGCTGCCTGTGGCTATCTAGCAGAGCTCCCTTGGTATATGGCGTTTCACTGCCTGCCGTAGCTGACTGGGAAGATGCACGATGTGGACTAAGAAAGGACGCAAATTCATTGGAGAATGGCTGTACACTCATCTTTTCTTTCTCCATCAGGACTGGTTGCATGAAGAGAGGCTGTGATCCATGATTATGGACTCGCACTGCCCCATTTCTAAGCCCATCCACCTCAGTTGGCTGGAAACCCGGCTGCTGCGCCTGATGACGTGGTGGAAATACATAATGGAGTAGGTGTGCGTCTTGTGTCATTGATTGCTGGAAGCATAGAGCTTTAGGATCCTGACCTTGAAGGGTTCCATTACTAGCCTGCTGCACAACAGTTGACTGAGCAGTCATCGACTGTGATCTGTGGTCTAGCAAGATCTTGTTGGCGGTGAATTCTCGCACATCAGTTGAGCAAGGAGATGGAACTGGTGCTTCATTCATTAATGAAGGCTGATCAAGGGGCTTGGGCATCTTTTCCGACATCATCTGCTCATCGCGCGAACGCGGTAGAGGCCCCGAATCCTGAACTAACGGATGCCGAAAAGCATAATTCGGCCGCCCAATACTAGTGTGGCTCATTTGCACCATATACTGGTTGAATTGGTGTTTTAATTGATGTGGCGGGGGAGGTATTGTCGTGACATCAAGATGCGTGGGCGAGCATAGTGAGTACATGTACGGTATAGCAGGCTTTTGCTCATGAGGTTTAAGTACTTGGCGATCTATCAGATTTTGGAGCACATGAGATTGGTGATCCCCGGGGCTGTGAAAACTCCGAAAGGTCGGTACATCTAGGCTAGAGGCGGGAGAAGACAGATCGAAGATAGTTGCCACTGAGTTTCTGGATACCGCGCTTTGCTTCCGCTCTGTGTCCAAAGCTTCGTGTGTGTTGGTGCAATCAGGCCTTGTAAGAGGCCCTATGGAAAAATCATGTCCATCTTTTTGAATGTCATTCCGGGTAAACAAGGGAGTTGAATACCGGGAACTTGCAGAGGCGTCATCCAAAAATTCTAAGGATATTTGGAGAGGCTTTTTGGGCGCAGGGTTTGGGCTTGCTAGCATGGCACCAACAGAGGAAGCCGGGGCCACAAGCGATGTCGAACGCGGGATGTCTATATCCATAAACCGTGGCTGCGATGAGAGGGACGAACAGTCTACATGAAAACCTAGTTAGAGAAGTATCTATGCAAGACGCTAGACTAAAAACACAGACATACCGGGCGAGATCGGAAGGCTCTGTGGCAGATGATGAAGCATGGAGGGTTCTCGAGACTCGCCATCTTTCATATCATGGCTGTAGCTGTGACCATGTGTTGGTTCCACGGCGGAGGCTCGTGTAGAGCCAGATTTATCGACATGGCCTTCAACCTTGGCAGAGCTCTCCGAGGGCTTTTCTGTGTACTCTTCTCCTCTAGGGCTGCCTCTCCTAGCATCGTATCTATTTAGATCATATTGAGTCCCGTCTTGTTGTAGGGCACTCATATCTGTCTCAGCCATACCACTACCCATGTCTTCCTGGGTCTGTGCAGGTCCAGACATAGCCTCATTTTGCAACCGGGCCTCTTTTCCCGCTCGAGAGCGCGCGAGAACGGCCTCTTTCACGCGAATCTCCTCGGCAACTGCAGCTTGAAAGATCCTTTTTGCCTCAGCCAAGTTTTTTTCAGCGTCTGCATTTTGCTGTTTGACACTTTTCTCATATTCCTCGGCCGAACGCACATCTCTGCGAGCAAGGATGTCAGCGGCTGATTCCTGATATCGCGCATTTTTGGCATGCTCGATTCCGAGAAGAGCGGCCTTTCTAGCTGCTAGTGCCGCTGTGGTTGCCTCACCCAAGGCTCGTCGGGCCTTACTAACCGCAATAGTCGCAGCGACCTCTTCTGGGCTAGCTTTGGCCAAGTTAGAGCACACAGCAGAAGATCGCGCTTTCCTACGGGCTCGTTTTGTCTCTCTTTTGCGATTGTTGTTGAACGAGGATGTAGACTTGCTATTAGCCGGAAGCTCAGTCTTCCTGGTCTTTCCTGCAGAAACGGGCCGTTGTGGCGCACATACAATATCATGCCGGCTTTGGGAAATTGGAGCATCGTAGATTTCTCTACGTCTGTTGTCTTTTGCGAGACTGGCATCTTTAGAAAACAGTTAGAATTCGAGGCACGTAAGCCAGGATATAAGGGGCCGGAGCGCCATATTTTGCGGTGATTACGAAGCTTCTCACCTTTGAGCCGCTTTCGAGCTCGCTTATTGGGCTTCTCGGACGTGTGATCTTGAAGACTAGTCTGGCTTTGAGAAATCACATTGGGGGCAGGTTGTGCTGCTAAAGGTGCGGCTTTTACAAATCTGTTAGAGTGCATAGTAGCGAGTCGGAGAGAAGTGGTAGTTCAGGGACTTACGAGACTGAGAAAACTTGCGTTTTCTAGAGTTGCATCCTATAGCGCGTTGGGTGAGTTAATATGCGTTTCTACGACGTGGAAACTATGGCCCATTCCTAAGCTTACCCTTGGATTTGCTCTTCTTGTACTTGCCGTTCTTTGTGGCTTTTGTAGCTGCTAGACCTTGTTCTTTAGCTGATACTAGATGCTTGGAGGACGACTGAGCACCAACACCAGCTTCCTGGAGCAACTTGCACTCGGCAAACGTAAAGTATCCATCTGTTTGGCTGTCCACGGGCTTACTCCACACGTTGTTGTACATTTCCGTGACATATGGACGATGCTTTCTCATGTGCTGTTGCATGTGCTGACAAAATCTCCCGGGGCCGTGTTTTGACACTCTATAAAGACAAGTTAAGTCAGTCAAAGAGAGCACACCATCCATGGTAGTTTACACGCACTTATCGCAAGAGCAGGGCACGGCGGTCGTGTAGGGCCCTAGAATCAAAGCCGTTTGAAAGGATGTCAGGAGCTCTAGAATCTGATGTAGACGTGTCAGTATTGGCTTTCGCACGATATCCATCATGTCTCTCATGACTCAAGTCATCAATCACCTTTGGCGGCACCTTTGAGATGGATGGGCGTATGCGGCATCTCAGTTGAATGCGAATCTTGTCTGCTTGGGCCAGAGGGCGTACGACGTCTGCTCCATTGAGATAGAGGAACAAAAAGTAGATGTTATCCCATGGTTGGAAATTTCCGTCTTTGAATCTGTTTGCCCAAGGCTGGTCTAGCAGAGCTGAAGCATGTGTCAGGCGCTTTTGAGCGGATGCCAAAGACATCAGCAGATGATGGTACGGGTGGCGGACCTCGAGATTAGACTCTGCGTCCATTTCGTTGTGGTCATAGGGAACTTCATCGTCCCAGATTGAGGTTGGCGGGTCGGCGCGCAGGAATTCAATAAGGTTTTCCGCCATTTCAACCCTCAAGGCAACTTCTTCGGGGGCCAGATTCGCATTGCCAGAAATCAGGAAGCCCAGTTCAGGCTCCAGAAAGTCCAGACTCAGGCCGAGATCAAAGGGTGCCCACGAGAAGATAGTACGGGGATCTAGCCGGTTGTATTCCATTGCAAAAAGAACCTGTGGGTGGCCAGTCGATGTCAAGCCACAGCACCAAAAGTGCCGCGGACACTGGACGTGGTGGTTTGTGTTTCGACACGAATGGTACGAATCACAAGGCTTGGCACACTCAGGGTCGCCACAAGGGCCCAGGGACGCCAGAAGCATACACATGATGTTCCATGTCAAGAACGGGGAGTCGAGATTCGACAGCTCATGGATGAGCTCCTCAGGCCTCAAGTTGTAGCAGCGCGTTTTCCAAGGCGGTAGACCGGAAGGAAAGCAAAACAGAGCACCCTCATACAAAATTCTTGCTCCGTCTTCGGTACCTGATGATAGCTGATGCAACACGGAGGCGGTGCCAGTGCCGGCCATATTCACAGACTCTGTATCGATTGTCCGATTAGCAACGAATCTCTTTATCACGGCCTGGCGTTGTTCTTGGAATTGCGAGATTCGTAGGGGGCGCTTGTTCTCGTGGACCTCGTTGTTGGCAATTTGGATGTTCTGTGATTCCAGTTCGCACTCAAAGGCCGACCGCAAGAAGGGATAGGTGTCTTCCTGTCTCGCCATAGCGTTGACAAGAGTGACGCCAAGGAAGGCTTAAGTTTTTTCTATTAGCAAAATGCTACATGTAAATAGGCGATCTGTAGATACGTACCGTACCGGATGTGCTTGGCCCGTGGGTGTTGATAAACGAGTCGAAGGGAAGAAAACACTTTGTACCAGCAAGGAATCCGACGCCTTTTTAATCTTCCGATTGTATGCTTGGTTGCTTGGCGAGCTTTTCCCGTTACTGTTACAGCCACATAGCAACCAGCCAAGGTCCTATACAATAGCCATAGGTTTCCAGCCTACTAAGAATGTATGCAGCTGCTCAGCAACCGAGCCACTCGATATCGCATAAAGCATAGCTTTAGCTACACTGGCACGTTCCATGATATTTTGCTTGTACCTTGGCAAGGGTGATTGGCCAAGGGGATGAATTGGAATCCTGGACACCCCGAGGGCCGTCTTTAATTGTGTGTGTTCAGCCCTGCCAGTTGCGCAGCTGTTCACTTCCCATGTGATGGTACTAATCCTATTCTAATCGACCTAGTCAGCACAACACCCAGTTACTATGCCTCTCGCTTCCCTTTCGGTCTCTCCTGTTTTCCCGTCTTATCCTTCGATCGGCCTTTTCCCCTCAAATCCTCGCCGTATACTCGTCGTAGCGTCTCCTCCGATCGCCCCTTTACAAAGTTATAGTCAGCGACCTCCATAGCCCAGGACTTGAACTTTTCCAGGTCGAACTCCCTAATGTACTCGGCACTCTGTAATCTGTGGATTGCCTGGTCCACCCACATGAAGCATGTCTGTATGGATCCGGGACTGTCTTGAGATAGCGGGATAGTCTCGAGCATGTTGTAGATGGTGATCTCGTCGACACCTTCAGGCACATGGCCAACAACAGCGTATGCCACAAGGCGCGGACTGTGAGCCAGCATGAAATGGCTTCTAACCTCAAACACCCATTCCATGGTATCCAGATGTTTGCAGGTAGCTGCGTCGACTTTCCTCTGGTTCTTTGCATGGTATAGATTCCCGTTGCAGGTCCAGTCGTACGGAGTGTTGACCATGATGCCCCAATGATACGCAGCGTCGCCATATTGGTGGCGAAACTCTGGATTGGAAATTTGATCGCGATGTTGAAGCACAATGGCGATTTCGAGTTGGGGGGTTTCTGGACTGAAAGGCTCCCATGTATATGTTAGCGAGGTCGGTGTTCATGGTCGAAGGTAAAATGCTAATGCTCACAGCTTCTTTTCCATAGCTCAAGCTTTTCGCATACAGAGCACGAGTGGTAGGATAGTTGCAGGCAGTTGTGCTGTAGATGGCGAACTCAATAGGCTTGATAGTTGAAAGCGGAGTCCACCGATGTTTGTGTACTCGACAAGAAGGAACACTGAACGATGCATGGCAGTATTTATAGCCAACCAGGAGTGTCCATACGCAGCTTAGGAGTGTTCAAGAGCCGGCAGGCTTTGATCTAGATACCCATGTGTAACAACCCAAGTCTCGTAATATCTTGTAGCATCGATAGCAGGATAGGGTTCGAGGCATACGTGTCGAAAGTACTATGCATCAGCAAGGTGCCCTGTTTTATGTAGGTCTTGTGTAACAGCCACAAGCAGGCTGCCGGCAAAAGAGCCTAGGGAAATGGGGGTGAGCTTGGTCATATAGAACGAAAAGCCAGCACTCTCTCTGCTACTTCCCCCTCTTAGACGCCGAAGAAAGGGAGGCTTACAAGAGTCTTTTTCGTCCAGGCACAGGGCTAGGGCACAACCTCAGCCTGCCCTGCCGCCCAATCAGCGCGCTCCATGTCTCATGACTTATGTTCCAGGCCAATCAACATCTGACTCTCGGCCCGGGCTTCGTAACAAGTAGTACGGTCCTCGGTTACGCAGAGAGGCCGTAAACTCTGACATTGACACGACAAGGGCAACACATGTCTATGGAACTTTATGCTGCATGCTGTGCAGGCTCGGCGTGTTGATTGACTATCATCAAAGAGGCTTGCCTCGTGATACCAAGTGTCATTTGATAACAGACGTATAGAGAGCCAATTTCTGTGCAGTAAGTCGTTTAGTGACCCTAATAAATTGTCTGGTTGCGCTGCACTCTTAATATTAGGGTGGTTGGTAAGCGGAGCCTGAGTCCATCATGAATGGACAGACAAGACTGTTGAATAGCAGCCAATACCTTGATAAACGGTGGAAGCCATGCATTTCAGCTAGCGATTGCACGAATTTGGGGTATGAAAGTACTGCGCATTTGTCCGTATCCCTAAAACGACATGCCCACTGCAGAAACACGTAGGCAGAAGTAATAGCGTGCAAGCTCCAAAGTTCTTAAAATAAATGCCTATACATCTGTATTACAGCTCGGCAACTACGGTGTGGTAATCGCCCATTTCTGTATAAAGACAGATATGAGAGTTTCCATGACAGTCGGTCACTTGTTCACAGACCCAAGTGTCTACCCGTATATGGGCTAGAATGGTTAGGAGACTAGCTTGATAGTCTTTACATACCACACCGCCACATCATGGCAGTAGCCAGAAATACCGAGGCATTTTCGCGAGCACCAGTAACGAGACTGGATGGTATGATCCAGCCTGCTACGTGAAGTAAGATCTCAAGCAGGAAAGCCTTGTGTAACAATGAGACTGAGTTAATCATTGGGCAGACAGACCCTAACAATGCGGTATGTGACCTGTCCTGTTTTCCCACAGCGTATTCGGAAGTTTCATAGAGGCTCCGAGTTTGATGTTTTCCTAGTACGCGCCAATAATGCGTGGCCTTCCAGGTTTCGAGGGGAGATGACAGGCGGTTGTTCTCGTCCAGTATTCCTAGCCCTGAGATTCCCATGCGGAATTCGTGCCGATGCTTGTACGACGTCATTTTGCAACTTCGCCTTGGAAATAGTGAAGCACGCTTGTCATCTCTTCCGTACGTCATTCCAACCAGCAGTCCCCATGCACCTCCGCGAGGCCAGTCGTACCATTGTGAATTCTCCACTCAGTCAGCCAAGTCAATTGAAGTATTTTCATAGTAGAGTAGGCTTGGCATGCCCCGCCCCAACCATTGTATGATACACTCTACAGGTAAGCCTCCCAGACACGGCAAAAATGGAACGAGCGATATGGGAGATGCTGTTTAGGAAAACAGGCTACGACTCGCAGTCTTCCTTATGCTTGCGTCACTTGGCAGACAGCCTGCCCAGAAATACCTCTCTTTACACAAAGCCCACAGTCACTAGTGGAAATTCTGAGAGTCAACATTCTCGAGGCGTGCTGAAACAACTCTTAGTCTTGCAAATAGTGCTGAATCAAAAGATGTTAGGATTCTCCAAGATCTCTAGTTTGGGTATAAACCCTTGTGAATTTCGTGGTGGGGCATCACAGCCACGCAACAAACGATACCTGTGGCCTCGTCTAAAGCGCCACACAACACTTTAAGCTTAAAAGGTGTTTTTCGCATAATGTTTGTCCCATATATGTAGTTTCGCGCCTAGTAGCGCTCGCTCTATTCTACTGCTCGCACCACTCTCTCGCTGTGTGTTGGGCCTTTTGCCCTTATGTCTCTGCTATTTTCAGCTTTGTATGGATATACAAACTCACCTCGTCGCTTACGTTCCACCAACGGACTAGCTGCTGTACTGCTGTCTCCCACCTGCTGCCAGCTGACATCCTCTCAGCGCTGATATGCAGACAGCACTTAATAATCTAGACTTGGCTCTCGACGATTACATACAATGTGGCTGATGAAAATCTCATTCGGATAATGCAGATAATCATGTACAATGCAAGTCAGATGACATAATGGTTCATGTTATATCACTCCCCTAGCCAGCAGATCTACTTTTCAAACTGGGAGGGTGGAAACACACACGCCACCATGTACAAAACCACCCTCATGAATGACGCACCGTTCCTATACCCCTAGCCCAGCGATGTATGGCCTCACCTATATCCGTTTCATCTCTGTTTGTGATGTTTTCACAGTCTCATTCTCATCGTTCTTTTACACAAGGATTGAGACTAGGCAAGGGTAGATGCTCAGTTCAGCTTCTTGACCAACTGCTCGATGGCCATCTTCGTCGCTCATACTAAAGCACAACTGGATCCGTCTGCCAATATTGCTTTCTCTGCCAATTTCGAGAGAGTCCATGTGCAGCCCGCTCCTCTTCTCAAGTTCCGTGCAAATGTCAACAGCATCTGACTCGAACGAGGTTCTGCGCAAAGCCTTTCATAAGTACTCGCAGAGTTTCTGGCCCCTTTCATAGAGGTTTTGGGGATATTGTAGTTTGCTTCTAGTTCAGAGTCGTGGCCGAATTGCTCAAAGACATAGTCCCAAATGCTGACGTCAGACTCTTGGCCAACGTCGTAGTACTTGATTTGTTGGAGCTGTCCTGCACTGAGACCACACTCATGTTCCCAGATGCTAAGCAGCGCTTCGCAAGAGTCAAAAGTACCATCATCATTGAGCATTTGCGAAACTAAAACCTATCTGTCGTCCGCGGAAACCTTGGCTTTTGCAAAGGCTCTCCATGGCCTTTTTCTTTCCTCCAACCATCTTCCGGTACGGAGAAGTCAAGGCCAAGAGTACTGGCATTGGGAACTACTGTGTCTGCCGCAATGAGCGTGCATAATATAGCACTTTGCATGTTCAAGCACGAATACATTAACAACTATCACATTGCAAAGTTTGACCTAAAAATTTCGAGATTAGGCTGCATAGTCAGAAGGGGCCATCTTGACATGAAAGATAAGATGACATCTCATAGATGCTCAGGCTATACAAAGCAAACCCCTCAATCCCTCAGCTAATACCAACCTTATAGATGCGCCACCTGTGCCACACTTACCCTCCTTATCTACCTCATGGCAGGTATGCATTTCACTGCTCTTTTCTACCCGCTCGCTATTTGGGGAGATGACACTAATGAAATACTTTGATTTGCGCCTGGCACCTTGCACCTGAGGTCTCCGTAGCCATGGCTTCACAAAGGTGATGGTGTCATCGCGACCTTATTTCCGTTGACAAGGCTTCGGGGCCTTATGTTCTGAAGGCCAGTGCCATTAGGATGGGCAGGCTGTACATTACGGGATGCTCTCATGACATTTCTGGAAAGACACCGTTCGTTCGAACGAACCGGTAGGTATTGAATACAAGCGCTGGCAAACCAGCCTGACTGACAGAACAGGAACCGGTCTTTAAACGTCTTCGCGTCTATCTCCTTCTGATGTATTGCACTTTCAAAGAGAGACTAGGCCATAGCTTCCTCGGCCTCTTTTGTTCCCCTTAATTTATACTGTTTCTTGATAACTGAACTTGGAAAATACCAATACAACATCGCTGGGTTTCACAGAGAGCCTTGATTCACTCTACATGATAGCCACAAGCCATCCCGGAGCGACAACTAAAACTTGGCCTGAGATAGTCGATGCCAAAAGACTAGAAGCAGACAGTCTACTTGGTGATGAAAAGGAAGCGCTCCCATTGCAAGCCCCGCTAACTTCACGTTGTTTGATGGCACCCTGAAAGAAACCGACTGATCACTGACAAACTGTCAAGCTGGCATATATATATATATAGCCTTAAACAAGGCTCAACGGAGGATTGATGCTGGTCGGCTCATTGTTTCGCACTACCAAAGCCTCTATCGTCTATTCAGTAACTTGTATGGGAAGAGCAGAATTAGAATGGCCAACATGCAGCACATTGAGAGCTGGGAACTGTCAGTCGCGTATAGATTGAGGTTCATAACATGTAAAAAGGCGTCTTGGTGAAGTAAACGTGTCAGAGCATAGTAATGTATATATGATCACTTGACTGTATCCCATACGATCCAGGTATACAATCCCCTTAGCCGAAGTAGTCTTCAGAAGAATAAGAAATAGAAGGAGGCCAATCAGCTTGCCGAACTCAGACACAGGGTACAGGCCCGGGCCACATCAGGGTACGTTATCTAGCAGCGAGACTGAGTGGGTGTAGGAAGTGCCGGCTTTTCAGAGAGTGTCTAGGACGTGACCGGGAATAGCTGCATTCAGCCCACCGGCAGTTCATGATGCCTACTTTGTATATTGGCATGCTTTTTTCATAACGGAAAATAGAACAGTTAAACCCTCAAGCCCTCTTACCATCAAGATATCCTTACGGGACTAGAGTAACTCGTTTAGTGCCAGCAGAAACAGTGCCGTCTAACAGCCAGCCTGTGAATGTTGATGGGCTATAGCAAAGACTTATCACACTCTCACCAAGTCTCCAGTTACCCTGGAAGAGATAAGTTACGGCTCGTTCCAGGCACTCTTGTGTCAGTACGATGTTCCTCTATCATTATACAGAAGACAACTTCGGCCTCTAGCCAGCAGGATAGAATCAAACAGGAGACCAGCCATTTGACGCACTCAATTATCCCACCTAGCGTCCGTTTTTTCTAAAACCATACACAGGGTTCGTCTTGTAAATAGTAGCAATGTCCCTTGATCAAGTCCGGCAACTAGTTGACCTATAGCTAACGATAATAATTATACGACTATGAAGGTAACAGTATTTGTGCGGTGATGTGACCTCTCAGCTTCTCGAGCCTATATCAAGACAAGACACCTCTTCTGCTTCTGTTACACCTATCCATAGACGGAAGCTCTCAGCCTTCTGGTGAACGTCAAAAACTCATTTGCGGGCTGCCCTCGTTATTGTTTCAGAGCATTACATCTAGCTTAGTGTAATAATTTCTTTTACGTGGGCATCGAATTAGGCAATCCAATTTTGACTCTTGCTCAAGACTACTCTCAAATAATGAAAAACGCCGCATTGGCAGGCTGTTCACGGGCTCTTTGGGCTCGGATCACTCAAAATCAAGGTATAGTTTGTTTCCCGTGCAAAGCTCATAAATGGAGATGTATAATGACTTGCTCCATTGTCAGCCTCCTTGAAACATTGGCCAGGGTAGTACTAACCATCTTTTTAGAATGAGGCTACTATTACGAGATTATCAACCAAAACTCGGTATATATATGCTCTAGCAACACAACTGCTTATGGTCATGTACGAAAGCAAGAGAATGTTGTCAAACGTATATTCCATTTCCAAGACTCTGCTGTTCACACTCTCGTAGGCTTATACAAGTCAGATTCGCAGTGTCAGTAGATGAACTGTGCTCGTATTTCAAATGCCAAGGTTTATTTGTATAACCCCTACAAGGCTTCACGCTGGCATGTCAGTTCTTGTGCAGGGTCTTCAGCCACGGAATGTGCTAGTTCTAGCTTTGGAGACATGGGACTTGGATCTGGAGCGCCACGCAACATCACCTGTGTCTTCTATGTCTGTTTGGATCAGTAAAAGTCTGGTCGAAGACTGCTCTACCCAGGCTCTTTCATTTCCAGGTCCCAAACAACCTGCTTTATGCCATGTAGAGATGTAAACTATATAAACTGCCCCATGGCTGAGTCTCTACTCTACCCAATACCGACAAGAGGAAGCCGAAAAGATTCACGCGCAGCCATCTCTACATTTTAGAAAATTGTGATTTTCTTTCAAACTATCCCCTCTGCTCGTCTGTCAGACAGCAGCCCGAAACTTGTCTGCTGATACGAATTTACACAGAAATCTCATCCAGCCCTCAGAGGGCTAGAGCTGTCTGTTGACCCAATAGGTAAGTAACTAGCTACCTTGGGCAATGCTCCATAGTGCTCCAAATAGGGGGGGGGGGAGATATAGGCTAGTTTGGTTATCCTTTGTTGGTTTCGGAGTTAGGTAGCACGTCCGCAAAAGGGTACTAGGCACTAGCAGGCGTCTTGGCACACTGGGTCTGGGGCTTTTGTTGTCGTACCTGTATTGCGGTTAGGTAATGACATGGACATTCCGGCTTCCTCTTGTCAGCCCACTCAAGTCCTGTTTCTATTGTGCCAAGCCTCGTAAGCTTAATGCTACCCGTACCCGCATTGCTGCAAGATATTATTTCAACCAAAAGCCTACGCTTGATCCCCAAGCACCAAGAAGTCAAGAAGCTCAACACGCAGTAAAGTACGTCTGGGCCCAAGTGTACCATGTTAATTCTGGTCTTCAGATACGCAAAGCTGCTTATTGCCACTCGGGGCAACAGATACCTTCATAAATCGCTCTCATATGGCACATGTCACAACGCACAAGATTCAAGTTCAATATCCGAATTAATATTTTGAGAATCCCTTATTGCTGTCTGCAATCTAGAAACTCGTTGGGCATATTTTTCTCTCCGTGCCCCTAGTCTACCGATTCCCGGAGATGCTCCTGTATCTTCCCCGTTCGTATCCATAATTCGTGATTGTTATCCGTTGTGTTAATGTCCTTCCGTCTGCTCTGTAGACTAGGGACTTGTCTACCACCCAGCATGACTGAGTGCCGCCACCCAAAACAGGCCTCAAAGCTAAGCTATCGTCGGCACATCAGTTGTAGTTAACACCAAAGTTCACTCTAATCCATCGTTCCTGTGCGTCAGTTCTGCCAATATCGAACGACTCAATGAAAAAGTTTCCCATCCCCTGAAACTGGGTGCATATTTTGAGGGCATCCTGACCAAATGATGTTGCGCGCAGATAAGCCCAGACTCCAGCATAAACGGAGGTTTCTCTGGGTATGTTTATCCCGGGAATAGCCTGGCCTGTGCTGACACCATAGCTGTAGTCAAACTCTCCGAAGGCTTTGTCAAGTAACCTGATATCAGCATCGCCAACAACCTTGTCGTACTTGATATGTCTGAGTGTGTCAGGAGCGAGTTTGCTTTGATTTTCCCATATGCTCAGGATGGCTTCGTAGGAATCCAAAGTCTCTACCGGATTGTCCATTTGCAAAATCTCAATCGATTTGCCATCTTCAGAGAGGGAGATCTCGCTGAAAAAGCCGCCAGGGGTCCTGACTTGCGACAAGCCATTTTCGGATACAGAGAATTCGAAGCCAAGGTCGCTGGCAGGAGAGATTGGTCTATCACCCGCCATCACTTGGGTGGAGAGGATGGCAGTCATGGAGACCAATTGCAAGAAAGTCGAAGGCCACATCGTAGAATGGTAAGCGTAGAAAATTAAATAAGTTAAGGTAGAATAAAAGACGTCGATAGACAGATGGGCGCAAAAGGAAGAAGGCAGATAGGAGTTGAGATTAGTAGTGAGAGCCTGGTGGTGAGAGAAGGCAACTTTCAACAATACTCCTGCTGTCAGGACTGCATCGACTTTATAGAGAAACTGGACCGTACGGAGTTAGTTAGGTAGCCTTTGTATGTCCCGGTTGCTCTGACTCCCCGGCCTGTTAAGCTAGCTACTGTAATAGGTATCAATATCAGGCTGCTAAGTCTAAACACTATCAGCCTAAGCCTACTTTGGGTAAAGAGAACGAAACTGCACCATCATGGGAAATTCAATAACAGTCCTAGTAAGCCCATACCAGGAGAGGAGAGGAGAGGAGAGGAGAGAGTCAGGGGCCAGCCACCGACTTGGCAATAGCTTACTACCGTCATGTATTAATCAGGTTGGCCTTACATGATGCTTGCTCAATAGCCAGCAGGACAACACTTACAATCTGGCAAGTGATGTGCCAGGTGGACACAGGCACTCGCGACTGAGATGCTTACATGGGCATTTTTCTTTCTTTACGTAGTATCAATCACACAAGCGATTGCGCATATTTTTGCGCCCTGCAGCCAGAGCAAAGACTAGAACGGGGGGGGGGG
>JAXASZ010000806.1:0-97907 GCA_038407095.1 Ceratocystis destructans
CTCGGAAACGAAACAGCAGACCAAAAGGCAAAAGAAGGAGCAACGGAAGTCACCAACTACCACATGTCCCTGGCTAAGGCTAGAAGATGGCTACGAGAAACGGCACACCAAAACTTCAGAGAGTGGTTCTACGACAGGACAGACATAAAGGACCACAACTTCAGGAAACATTTGGACTTCCCTAGGAAGGACAAACGCAAGAGTTCCAAAGAATCGCGAAAAGTCATAGGGACCACGTTAGCGGCAATGTCAGGGCACGGCGACTTCAAGAAGTACCACATACGGTTCAAGCACCACTCAGCCATCCTACAATGCCCCGCATGCGGCGGGGATAAGAAGGAAACGCACAAGTGGTCGTGCAAGAAGATAAAGAAACCGTGGTCGGAGAACTTCGTCACCAAGCTACTGAGGACGGCAAAAGGCAGAGCTACGCTCAGGAAAAGGCTGATAGCCAACACAGGACAACAGGCTGCGGCCTCAAGGGCAAGTTGGGTCTAAAACGCATTGGTAATACTGACTTACACCTGCATAGACTTCCATCCGAGGGTCCTCTCCCTCCTTTCCTTCCTTCTCTCTTTTCTTTTTCCTTTGTTTTCTTTTTAGCACCTTTTCAGAATTAGGCAGACATGCCTAGGAGCAGGGGAGTGTCTAAAGCAAGCCCCTAAGGAAGCGGCACCGCTGCTATCCGGGACTGCCAGGACACGGGCGGCAGGTGGATCAAGAAAATAGGTGCTAGAAAACTCGGACCTCTCCGGAGCTCCGGACTCCCACAATGGGGCCCTAGATAGTCCCTAGAGTAAAAATAGAATTACATCATCATCATCATCATCATGGTTAAAGCGGCTTAATAGTCTAGTTGGTTAGGACGTCGGATTCTGATTCCGTAAGCCCAGGTTCGAATCCTGGTTAGGCCTCATCACACCTTGTGTTTCACTTTTTGCTCGTCTTGGTTCACGATAGAAGCCTGGTTTTACGGTAACCATTTTTGAAAACAGGACCACCACCCAGGGCCGTCTTTACGTTCACGTGGCGTACGCAAATATCTACTCTTTTGTGTCGAGAAGCGACCCATGACACTTATGCGTCCTCGAAGAAAGCATTTGCTATTTCCTTTTTTTTCTCAATGCTTGTATAGTTTCACTCATTATTCTCATGTCAAAGTAGGTATGTTATGCCTTCTCATATATAACGGCTTCCACAAACAACAGCATTGTCTCTAGGTTAGAACACAAGAACTCAGCAAAAGGGGTTTGACCACGCCTCATTTAGTTCATGTGAGTCCGATATCTTCCTCTAAACCTCATAACCGCTCACCATATAACACTAGACGTCTCGCTTGATAGTCATTCCCCAAGACTTGCTACTCAAAGCATGATATCAAAACATGAATATTAGCAGATGGGTTTACTTTGCTATCCACAAAGTCATCCATCCACAGCCTTGTTTACCAATATTGTATTGGTCTAACAGGCCCTGCCTTCGTATTTAACACGAAATACTCAACATAGCAACTGCCTCTTCTCTGGAAACCATGCAAGTCGTATGACGTAGAGTAAACACAAAAACTTGTTAGTTGCGTTTATTCCCCCTCCTTACCCCATGACATCAACCCAATACAAGCATCTTCAAATTCACCAATGACCACAAGTTAGATGAGATGCAATCAATTCCCAGTGGACTCATCCGTGGAAAGAGTAAGGAATGATGCTCCAATATGTTGCTGTTTCACTTTGTTGAATTGAATGCCCTTTCTTTTTTGTTCTAGGACAAGGCTAAGCTCTGTATCCTTGCCCATGACCCGACACAGCCAAATCATGAACCCATCTCAACCCAACTCCGTCCTGAAAAGTCATTATATCGAAGAGGGGTACAGCATGACGCGCAGAGAAGCACCAAAGGACTTGGCAGGCAGAGGGTGGTCAAACTTAGCACGGACGACACCAGAGTTGCCTGTGTATATTTATTAGTACACATCCCGTTGAGTCTCGGCCAACTGATTTAGGGGCTATAACATACCGTGCGAGCGAGTGATCTTGCCCCAGATGACACGGATCTTGGTACCGCGGATCTCCTTGTGGCCACGGTAAACGTAGGCGACCTTCTTACCGAGGTAGAAGCTGCGAAAGTTGTTAGAATATTAATAGTTGATGATTGTTCGCAGTTCTAGCTCTCAAATACGGCACTGGCATACACAAGTATCCATGTGCACATATTTCAAGAGTGGAACTAGCAGAAATATGACGGGTACTCACTTGGCACCCTCAGTGTTGTCGACACCCTCAATCTGGACCAGAGAGGTACCAGGGTTGGTGGTGTGCCGAGCGCGCTGGTAGCTCAGGTGGCGAGCCCTATTCAGTTGATGCAGTCAGCATTCATGTCCGATTTTCCTTCCGGAGTTCAAGCAGCCTTTTTTTTTTGGCAAAATCGCATGTCGTCGAATTTTACAGTTCGTCGCAATCACGGTAACAAAGAGGCTATCATCAAGTTCGTTTCGTATCCCAGGAGTGTGCCGTACTACGGCACAAACATTTCATGAAGCGAGGGTGGGCGGTGAGATAGCGGCAGCAAATCGATCATATCCAGGCGTAGCATTCGAAAGAGCGTGTTGGCGTGGTGATATGCGGTACGGTGCAGTGCGATGAAACTTACTTAACGTATACTAGAGTTTCAAAATGTTAGTTATCTGATCTTGGTTTTAGAGCACACCACGAGTCGGCCGGTGGTGCGTGATTCTGAAGTTCGGCTTCGAATTCAAACTCGGTGTTCGCTCGACACAGTCTTCTCGTCGCTCGTGAATAATATGCATAGTGTCGACTCACATCTATGACCGGCAGCCGAAGGCATTTTGACTGTATGATCCTTCTCAACTAAATTGACGAAAAGGAGATCGAGAGTCCGTTTGTGTTGGTTGACACGTCTATCTTGGTGATGCTCAGATGTTGAAGACTAAGGGCCACTAAATTTTTGGCCCTCGCTTGATTTAGGGTAAAATCACGTGTCTTGCCGTTTTTGAAAGCCTGTGTGTGTGTGGTGGGACATTTGGTGTGCTAAATCCCGATAAGAAAGCTGATAAGCCAATGTGTGGCGCTTGCGAGCGCCACAAGAATATCACTAGTCTTACATTAGTCTTTCATGTCCAATGAGCACTATCATTTACCCCATTTATTTTAGTCAGTGATTTACTTAGCGGTGCCTTCTTTTTTTACAAGCTGGCCTCGGGATGAATCTTCATCTACCAACCAAGGTCGGCTCATTTATATCGTAGATCTTTGCTCTCCAACCTCAAGATGGCCAAAACATGAACCTTTTCTAAGATTCTCCTCCAGCAAGATGAACTCATCGTCATCTTAATTCTTGGTTATCTAGCAGTTCTCAAGGGTAGCGCTACCAACGTCACATCATTGCCGACAAGAGCTCCTACAACATAGCCCAATTTGCACATATGTTATCTAAGACCACCTTTTTGTACGACATGTGTGTCGATCTCGAGTTTGTCTCTATGGCACAAAGTGTTTGGTTGGCTTGCATAGGCTGAGGTGTGACGCAAGCTGTTTTACAAAAGAACAACCAGATTGATATCCAGATTCACGTTTCGCACACTTGTATTTCAATCCACGAAAAGAGGGGCTCCTCGTTAGTGGGTCGGGCTATCAGAAAGAGTGAGACGCCCCCACCAAAATATTCAAGTCCTATCGGAGGGCCTCTCATGTCCTTGCTACGTAGAGATGCCCTTACTCGTCTCGCTAGAGATCCTTGCCAGATATCTACTGAGTACTATCAACCAAAGAAGCGCACTTATAAGATCATGAGATGAAGCGGGGAATGGTCATCTTTGGTGGAAGGAGGAGCGGCAAGTGGCAAAATCACATGAGGAAGGGCTGTCTCTGGAGCCGGGAACCCCAAGCCTGACCTCGTCTCTGCATTAGGAACTCCGGTTTATTCTTGAGGCTCCAAGAAGCCCATTGCGCCGCCGCCCGTGCTTGTAACTTGGAGATATCTCCAACTAATGCTACGCCTTTGTCGCAGAGAGGATGGAACCTCTGGGGGCAAGGCTTTTATGCGGCTCGGCCTAGCAAAAAAAAAAAGGTGAAAACAGCCAAATGGTACGATGTCAAATTTACATGGTATGTGGTTCAAACAAGCCTAGAACACAACGTCCCATCCAGCTTTCATATCCCGCTTGCCAGAATAGTAGTAAGATGAAGGAACGAAGCTCCTTTACTGGAGCTACTTTTGTTCATCTCTCCATCTTGCCATGAGTAGCGCTTCTTCTTTATCCTAGTAGAGAATTTCGCCGTTGCAGCGATACTGACCGACTTCCTATAGCAAGAATAGAGCAAAAAGAACCTCCAAGCTTCGAAGGATTTATCAGCACAAGGTGGGCTTGGTGTCACGTATTGAAGTTGAGGGAGGGGTGGCAGCTTGCATTTGTGTAAAAGAACTGAATCCCGCCAGAGCAAGGAGAATTTCAACCTTCCAAACAAACTTCGGACTATGGAATGGAAGTCCGATGCCAGAAACGCAAGCCTCCCATACTCGATTGTAACCATTAGGGCTGTTGCTACAAATATATATATATATATATATACAAGTGTGCCTACATCTCTATAATGACTAATAAAAGAAGCATGGTTTATAAGCCAAGAGCTACATTGTAGCGGCAAAATAGGGCAAGACAAACTCAAGTGTTGGAGGCGGTAGGAATGGGGAAGCGTAATAAGTAACCTGAGTAAAAAGATGGAGTTGCGCCAAAACACCGAATCAGCCAAATTAATTGTGACAAATCGTCCTTCACTTGCCAAACGCCGAAGTAACTACTTGGCCCGGGATCGGCCTCGTTGTGCGTGATTGGCTTCACCACTGTCTATACTTAATCATGGTCTAAGAAAGGCTCTTGCTTTGCTAGAAGAGGGCACCAATAGATATAGAGAAGTACAATATACATGTACACACGTACGTACTCTTTCTTCTGTTGCAGCCGGAGAAGTACATTCTAGCATTCGCAGTTGCTTTCTTGGATCCGACATTATCATCAACCTCTTTTCTGGGGCTCCTCGTTTATTTTTCTAGCCCAAATAGATTGTTGCCCTTTCCTCAGAATGCGAATTTACCAGCTTGCGGCTCTCTTCATCCACCCACTGGGATAGTGTGGTGGTTATTGCGTCTGTTCTCCAATTTTGTATAATATACGGACACACATGAATCAGTGTTAACTAGTAGCCCATCTTGGCCCGATTTGCTTTTGTGCACCCTTTTGGCTACTTGCCTTGATTCACGGGAGAGTTCTTGCGGGTTTTGCTGTCGTAGCTTCCTGCTTCTTTGAAGTTGAATTTATTTAGCGCCTTACGGGCTTCCTGCTTTCCTTTATCAGTCTCTAGATTTTTAAGTGCTAGTAGCTGTGCTAATGCAGCTGCCTATTCCAGCTGCCTATTCCAGCTTACTTACCTTGAATCATTGTGCCTCGCCGCTTCTCTAAAGCGTTAACCAGACCCCTCCTTCTCTCCCAGCCCATACATCCCATCCTTCATCCCACGGTGTAGCTTTCTAAGCAAGAACTGGCTCTCTTGTCTCTACCAACCCTCAACTCAGCAACTGCCTCTGCTTGTTCATCGAAATTGATCCTCCTTGCCCCTCTCTTTTCCCCTTCTTCTCTTTCCTCCTCTTTTCCCTCTGCCTTCGCTCTGCTTTTCCTTTGCTCTCCCTCGCTTTTCCCCTCAGCTTTTACTTGCCCTCCTCATCTTTTCTCTTTTAGGTATTCTCCAGCTCAAACAAATCCAAGTTTAACTTTAGGCCGGCCGTCGCCTCCACATTCCACATCATATGCTTGTAGTTACGCTGCTGACCTGCCCATAATTTCTTCCCTCTTTCTTTCCTCCTACAAAAACTCCGCTTGGTCTTCTCTGCTTCTTCCCTCTTCCTCATTTTCTAGCTGTTTTTCTGCTCCTTCATTTCCCCTCAATAATTCCCATCATCACAACTCACATACAATGGCTGGCCATATGAACGATCCTGCGTACGTCCCTCCTACTTTTTACCCTTTGGCCCTCTATGATGCTCTCTGTCTTGCTGGGCTATAGCTCGGGAGCTTTTTTTTTGCCCAATCTGCGGTCGAGCTTTATGGAAGCTCAAGCTATCTGCGCTGTCTTCGCCCTCCTTGTCGCAATCCATCGCATTGGAGCTATATCAGCCACAGAACGACCTATCAATCAACAATACCTCCCCATTTTGAGCTTCCTTTTTATCTCGTCGACAAAAACAAATGGAGAGCTAACGCAACATCAAATGCAGTGCGATTGAGCTGAAGGACAACACGACCATTGTCGTGCTGGGCGCCTCTGGTGATCTCGCTAAAAAGAAGACAGTGAGTTTTTAGTCATCCGTCATCAGCTTATGGTCTAAGCTATAGTCTATGGCCTAGCCTGTAGCCTGTAGCCTGTAGCCGGTGCTTTGTACAGCGACAGCAATATCTTTTCTAACAGTATTCCGAATCGTCTAGTACCCCGCTCTCTTTGGCTTGGTAAGCGAGCCTCTCTCGCCTTTGTCGAATCGCGAATTTGCATTCCACAACATCCCATGATGTGGCATTTCCTATGACACGCAGGCCGTGCCTCCCATTTCCGTATATTTGCCGTTAACGTGCCTTTTCTTCCGTAATTTAGTACCGCAACCAGTTCCTTCCCAAAGACATCAGAATCATTGGCTATGCCAGAACCAAGATGGATCATGACGATTATATTCGTCGCATCCGCACTTACATGAAGACTCCCACTCCCGAAATGGAGCAACAGCTTGACGACTTTTGCAAGCTATGCACTTATGTTTCTGGCCAATACGACAAGGATGAGTCTTTCCAGAACTTAACCCGCGAGCTAGAGGTCTTGGAGAAAGGCAGGCCCGAGAACAACCGTCTGTTCTACATGGCTCTCCCTCCCAGCGTTTTCACCATTGTTTCTCAGCACTTGAAGCGGTGCTGCTACCCTGAGCGTGGTATCGCTCGTGTCATTGTAAGCAAATAACGACTTGGTCAGCAATCGCCTCAATCAGTTCTAACCCTTTTTGTTTCTCTGCCTTGTAGGTCGAGAAGCCCTTCGGCAAGGATCTCGCCAGCTCACGGGAGCTCCAGAAATCCCTGGAACCCGACTGGAAGGAGGACGAGCTCTTCCGCATCGACCACTATCTTGGAAAAGAAATGGTCAAGAACATTCTCATCCTCAGATTTGGCAACTCCTTCCTAGGTGCCACCTGGAACCGCCACCATATTGACAGCGTCCAGATCACTTTCAAGGAGCCCTTCGGCACTGAGGGTCGGGGTGGCTACTTTGACGAGTTCGGCATCGTTCGCGATGTCATGCAAAACCATCTTCTGCAAGTTCTTACCCTCCTTGCCATGGAGAGACCAGTATCTTTCTCCGCCGAGGATATCCGCGATGAGAAGGTCCGTGTGCTCCGCTCAATCCCCGCTATCGAGCCTAAGGACGTTATTATTGGTCAGTACGGCCGTTCATTGGATGGTAGCAAGCCGTCATACAAGGAAGATGACACTGTTCCCAAGGACTCGCGATGCCCCACTTTCTGCGCTCTGGTTGCATACATTAAAAACGAGCGTTGGGACGGCGTGCCTTTTATCATGAAGGCAGGAAAGGCGCTTAACGAGCAGAAGACAGAGATCCGGATTCAGTTCAAGGATGTCACTTCTGGTATCTTCAAAGACATTCCTCGCAATGAGCTTGTTATGCGCATTCAGCCAAACGAGAGTGTCTACATCAAAATGAACTCCAAGCTGCCTGGTCTGAGTATGCAGACTGTCGTCACCGAGCTAGATCTGACCTACCGCCGCCGCTTCTCTGACTTGAAGATTCCCGAAGCCTACGAGTCGCTTATTCTAGACTGTCTGAAGGGTGATCATTCCAACTTTGTCCGTGATGACGAATTAGATGCCAGTTGGAGAGTCTTTACCCCACTGCTGCACTATCTGGATGACAACAAGGAAATCATTCCGATGGAGTATCCCTACGGTAAGTTGACATTGTATTCAATGTCGCGTATACACCAACCATAATTTCATACTAACTCGGGCATAATAGGCTCCCGTGGCCCGGCTCTGCTGGACGATTTCACTGCGTCATACGGATACAAATTCAGTGACGCCGCTGGCTACCAGTGGCCCACTACTTCGGCTCTCCCCCGTAAGCTGTAAGCTCGCTAACCCAGTCAATCGCTCTGGCAAGATCAGTCTTTTTTTGGGGGGGAGGGGAAGGAAGATCGTGACATATGTTGAGTGTTTCCTAGTCGTAGCTAAGACTCAGTGTACAATAGCATGAAAGGAGCTGCTACTTTTGGTGATACATCCCTCAGGATAGTCAAGATCTCCTTTTTCGATTCGATGTGCTATTTTTTTCTATCTACCATCCTTCTTTTACCTCCTGTATCGCGATGAAGAAAAGAACTATACCGGTCCGAGAGTGGATAGAAGGGAGCAAGAGGGAAAATCTCCGTTAAATTTGTATACACTAATAGAAAAAAATTAAGTACTGCAAATCAATCAACACTCAGTGCATCCATAGGGTTATGGAATGAAACTTTTCTACCTTAGGGTTCATACTCGATACTACGTCACGTGAATGCGTGAAAATGGCACAGCACGGTCATAGAAAGATGACAAGGCTGTATTCCAGGAAGCATACTGTGGGGGCTGTAAAATCTTGCCTTGCTCCATCACCAAGTTAGACGTTATTAATCATCATTTGCTCCCCTCTACCAAGGCCTTCACGTGCTTTGATTGACATCAAGCTGTTATCTTTCTATTTGAGTGTCTCTATGTTGCTTTGAACATCCTAGTTCGCGATCCGACTACCTGGTGATTTCAGAGTTGTCGTGCTTTGCCTCATTCTTCTGTCCTTCCATTACTTTGGCAATGAGCCCCTAACCCTTAAATCGCCAAACGCGACGAAGCTTTGTTTCAAAATAACCACACGGCTACCGCGACTAAAAAATTAAACATTTGCTTCTTTTTCTTCGCTAAAAACACTTGGAGTTATTGGATTTGCAGATTCTCTTTTCCCTCGCTTCTTGCTTGACAGCTTTGGTATTGAGACAGCCTGAGATCGCCCCAGAGCCTTATCGAACCCTAATAAGATTGCACGCAAAGGTTATAGGGTTCAAAGCAACAACAGATGGTCTTCCTTTTTGTGCCAGCTCTAATTTCCTGATTGCTCTTGGCCAAAGTTTTCTTCTTCGTCCTTGCCCTTGCCTTGATTTATTTTTGTTTTGCTCTATAAATTTGTGCTTTCTCTTGTTTAATAATCATAGACCCAGGCAAAGCCAACCGCTCTTCTGTCCTTCTCTACGAGCCTTCCAAGTCCACCACTATCGATCAAACCCTTTTGCGCCAATAAGACCGAACACCCATCTCATCAACCTGACAACCAGTATTCACTTGCGTTTTCTCTATTCTCTCATTGTCGCCTCGCTCAATGTTTGGTCTCTTTCCATTTTAACGATTCACCATTTTGATCTTCATCCCAACCTGATCTGGGCCGGCCATCGACCACACACACACGCTTGACTCAGCCTGAATATCCAAAATATACCCTTGGCTATCAGGTATTGCTGTGATACCGAAGATATATTTGTCAATATCGCATCGCCAAGTCTCTCGCTCCATATCCTCATCGTCCGTCCTGTTTTCCACCCGGCTAGCAGATTACTCGTCATACTAGTCAAAACGCAGCGCACTCGATGCCTGGAGCAGTAAACATGCATAACGGCAACGAGGCAGGCCTGAGTGAACCTCAGACCAAGTCCGACATGCCCACGTTAAAAGACCAGGCGCAAGATGTCGTTCGTGAAAGTCTGGCCGAAAATAGCAGCAATAACAACACTATGACGCTGCCACTCAGAGGCAACAATCTTCCACCAGAAATTATGCACATCTCGGACGGCTTCATTCCGTTATCCAAAATCATCACTAGACTCGCTCAGCTATGCCATAACCAACTCTCGGATAAAATTCGTCAGATTGCCTTGATGCCAATGCCCACGCCCCAACAACCCTCTATTGCGAATGGCTCGGTACACAGCAGTGCTCTCGGCCAAAAGGAAGAGTTTGACCAGTCCAATGAAAGTGTTGCAAGAAAAGTTGCCTTGAATCAGGCCATACAGAAAATGCACGGCAAATGGGTTAAAACATTGGTCATTGCGGATTGGAGTCGGCGCAGCCAAGATGTCAGCAAGCTCATTGATCTCAAGTCGCATCTGGGCCAAGTAATGATGGAATATGAGCTGCGGTTGGATCAAATGATTAATGTAAAGCGCGACTTGACGTTTGCCCGCTTGCCGAGCCCAGATCTCAAGACGGCACTTCACATACTATCTACTGGAGACGGATCATACTTGCCTGATTTTCAGTTCATAGAGCCCGAGCCTATGTCAAATCAGGAGATGATGAAATGGATCGAAAATGTCAACACATTATTAACTATTAGACTCAGCCTCGACGACTACGATAACATCCCCGTGCACTTCCACGACTACATTATCCGCGATGGCCGCGTCGTCTTTTCCGTAGAGGGTGAGTTCGAAGTTGAGCTCACGATAGCCGATGAAGACCCTGCGCAACAGTTCTGGTTTGTGGACTTCCGTTTTAAGTTCTCTCCAGCACCCTCCGAAATCTCACCGAGTCTCCGAATGTACCTCGAGACAATGGTGAACAATGCCATTGCCAAGGACAATCTTACTGGCTGCTACAATTTTCTTCACGAGTTTGTTCTCACACACAAGGTCAACGAGATGAAGCGGCAGGCCATTGAGCTTAGCAAGACGTCATGGGGTGGTGTCCTGTCTGTTGAGACTCTCGATAGAGCCTTTTCTGCACAGTACTGGCCTAATCGCCCCGGCCCTAACGGATCGAAGCACTGGATTATTGTGGCTGTAGAGGGCAAGAAGAAGAAAACTGGCTGGGTGAACCCAAAGACTACTAGTAATCTGGTAGCTACGTGGTTCCGGGATGGCAAGCCTGTCAAGGATGGCAAGGTTATATTTGATACTGTGAACCTGTCTATGGAACAGCTTGTCGTTGCCGTTGTCTCTAGACACATGGAGTATATTTTCATGTCAATCTACAACAATCTTGCTACCAACCACATCTACTCATCACGCGAAGCACATCTCTCCGTCACCATCGACCCCGAGTGTCCTGCAAAGAGCAGTTTGACAATGCAATGTTCACACGAAGAATCTATTACTGTGATTATCGAGCCGACGACTGGCGAGTTCAAGCTCAAATCTCACTCCAAGGCATCTCACCAGGCCGAACTAAAGCTGAACAAAATGCTACATCCTGCTCAGGAAGGCGGTACCGTCATGAGTGGAATTCGGTGGACATTCCTGGTGGAAGAAATGTTCAGGAAGTCGAATGGCACAGGGTGGAAATGCTTAACAAACCCGCTGCCTATCGATGATATTAGAGGCGCTTTGAAGATTCGAGAGACCTCATTTTGGTTTTTCGGTCTTCGGCGGACTGAAATGGCACCTTCGTGGCTTATCCTCTGTGTTTTGAGGGCAAAGGGAGATGAGTGGTACCTCTGTAACGTGTAAGTCCTAGAGTTTTGCTCCAGAGTCTAGTATTTGGGCTCCCCGTTCTCTCCTATCTTGATTTGAATGCTAACTGGATAGATCCCCATCTTCCGCCTATCCTCAATCAAAAAATGTGCCCTTTAGGTTCACCCAGAATCAGCCAGTCAAGCTCGATATGTCATCACTTACTATAGACTTGACACCACAGTTCTGGAGTAACTTGTCGGTTTCCATTCACCGCCAAATTGCTAAACACAGCGAGAAGCCAGATGATGCAAGCACAAGTACAAAGCAAAGCCCCATACATACGGTTATCAACTATGAAAACCAGGTTACCTTCTTGGGTATGCCCAAGGGCTCTACTGCTATGCAACTGTCTAGTATTATTCCTGGGGCATCTGTGGCACCTGGAGCCACAGCCAACTCTAGAACCGGCGCTGGCACCATTTCGTCAAGTACCACTTCAACCAATCCCGAGGTGTCTCAGGGCCGCCGGGGTCCTTGGGCAGAAGATACTATTACTGTAATATTCAACAATGTTGTGCCTGGGCCACCTGTTCCATCGAAAGACCCCCACTCACGTTTGCGATTCACCCAGACGCCTATGTGGTACTCGAGTTGTATTGTCCGCGTGTTGGACAAGAAGAAATTTCGGTCCTTAGGCGCTAACATGTCTCGCGATATCCGGTACAACTGCCGGACGGGCGAGTTCTGCATTCGCATCTTCCGCCCTATCAACACTGCTGTTCGCCCATTATTAAAACCCCGCCTTGAAGCCATCGACCGTGTCGTCAACTTTCTGGATGCCATGACTAAGGCTGGCCCCTGTGTTAAGTGCGAGTCTGTGACCTTGAAACGAATCACCTTTTCCTATACCGAAGCAGGTATGCGACTGGATAAGCCATTCACTCCCACTTCTGCAAATGAGCCTCCTCCTCCCAAATGGACTGTCGTTCTTGACCTCCGGAAATCCGACCAAATCGCGGTGATTCTTAGCGACAAGGACCCCCACCAGCTGGTTGGTGGCATGCTTACGCGTATTGCTAACCAATGGGGTGGTCTCCGTACTCTCATACGCACGCTTCCACGTACACTTGCTGTCATGGATGCTATTGCTGAAATTGTCAATGGTAGCCCTGAGCGGGATGCATTGTGTAAAGGCGTCGTACGTTCACTGCATCTGAGTGCCGGCGCCTCATCATTGATATACCACTTGTCATCAGGGACTGGGCTGCGTCTGGATATCAAAGCACGCATCCGCTCTGGCGCTATTTGGTGGACACTTGAACGTGTTGCGATGAATGGTCAGTCCTTCACGGCCCAGGCCGGCGTTGACGATGAAGAGGTTGCTAGCCGGCTCAAGTCGTTGTTTAGCATGTCAGATCCGGACGGCCGCTGGATTACCTTTGGATCGGGCTTGACGACATGTGGTGTGAGACATGTTAAGGCTATGATCAAGGCGGCTGATCAGAAAGTGTGGGGTCTTTAGATAGATGAGGATCAGGACTAGTGGAAGGATGTACTTGTCTGTTTTTGTAACGGAGTTGGGGTTTGTTTTTGGCGTTTTCTAGGCTATTTATTGTTTGATGGTGGGCCATTATGCGATTGTTCTGATTCCCTCCACCTCCTCCTCTTCACCTCTTTTCTTTTCTCGGTTGTTAACCAAGATCTATGGTCTTTTTTGTGTCGTTTGGCGTCGTTGTTCTTGGATTCCCTCTTACATTTGCTTTCTTTATCCATGCTTAGATGTGTCCCTTTTTTTTTTTTTTTCTTTTTTCTCTCTCACATCTTGAACAGTTATACACCGTAACGGTCGCCTCCTTTATCAAATTTGAAACTGTCCCTTTTAAATATATATTATATATTTTGAATATTACCGAAGAATTTGCAATATTTTTAGCAAGCTACCCATGAAAACAGGCTCCTCGCTAGTTGGCAGTCTGCTCTTCCTTGCCCTTACTTGGCAACCGGCGGTGGCCCGATTTTGCTCACTAGGTGCTTGAACCTCTCCAGTGCGTCGGGGTCCTGCACCGTATATTGTGTTTTCTTGCCGAACTTGGCTAGCGTCTCGTCCTCGACATCGGCAAACTGCTCCTCGCGCACGAATTGCGCTAGGCCTGTTAGGCCCGTGTAGTCGTACTCGGGCGCATCGACCTCGCTGAAATTGGTGATCTGCTGAGCGATGCAGTAACCGGCACGGATAGATGGCAGCACACCAATAGCTGTGTATGAGCCGCCGGCCACGGCCAGTCTTCCCTTGAAGTTATCCATCAAATCCCAATGGGCCTCTGCCATGGCGGCACGGTGGCCCTTATAGTGCTGCGGAATACATTCATGGGCAACAAAGGAATGTGTGATGGTCGGTGTCTCACTTATGGAGAGGGAGTTGCGCAGGAACTGGCGCGCTTTGTCCTCGCCCATAGCCTGCATGGTATCAAGCTCCTCGCGTGAAAATCTTTCCCAGTGATGGCCGCCGACAAGCACAGAGAGTTTGGTGCCGGGGGCTTCATGGGCGCGGATATGGGTTTCGGTGTTAGGGCCTTGTAGGTTGGAGTCCACAAAGACTCCTAATACGGGCCCCTTAACAGAGGGAAGGGGGAGAACGCCAGTGTAGTCGTGAGGGAGATTCAGTTTCTGGTTGAAGTAGAAGCATACGTTAAGTACACTGACGGCTTTCTGACCTTGAAGAGTAGGGAGACATGATTTTCCGGACTTTTCATCTAAGGGAACAATCGAAGCAAGCTGGCTGGAGAAGATGGTAGAGACAACCTTGTCAAATGTGCACTCCATGGTAGTGCCGGTGGTCTGAGAGGCAGACTTAACTTTCATGCTGTCATTCTCCTTGTCAAATTCTAACAAGGTGGCTTTTTCGTTCTTCAAGATAGTAATGTTTGGTTGGGTCTTGAGTGCATTTTCCAATGCGCCAATCAATGTCTGCATTCCGCCGGGGAAGACGAGAGATTCACCGAGTCCCATATACTTGATATAATCTATGACAGCCTGATCATCGCCAAGCTCTTGCATGATCTGAAGATCCTGAACTGGGACCATGCGTGATTCATTGGGCTGGTTTTGGCGGTAGAGCTGAAAGAACCGTGTGTTGAGGAAGCTTTGCACACTCAGCTTCTCAATGTCTCCGCCATAGATCCCATGCGCCATGGCAGAAAGCATACTCTCCAGCATTGGCGCGTTGTGCTCCTTGCCGATTCCAAGACTCCTCAGCCACTCAGCTACTGTCATGTCTTCGCTGGTTGTGGGTGGCTTGACCAGACCAAAACGCACCTTGAGCATTAGTATCCAGAATGCGAGTACGGACTTGGCCCAGCCCTTCCATGCGGGGTGGAGTAGCTGCTTAACCAGAAGGGGTGGGGGGATGCGGAGAAGATCCGAGATCTGATACACGCCGTCTTCTTGAGATTCGCAAGGACGCGCATCAAGAACGAACTTGGCTCCGGGATAGGTCACACAGGGATGGACACCTAGACTAATAAGCTGTGGGACAAGTTAGAAAAAGCCGAAGATGGCCAGGAGATGAAGCGAAATAGAAGGCAAAATGCAGCTCACCATATCTGCTAGCACATAGTCATCGGCCCGTGTCGGCGTCGAGGTGAGCGATCGGAGCGTCTTTGGTCCATTCTCGATGTACACGGGCATTTTTGTGCCTGCATCAAAGGCGGTATGGGTGTTCATCCAGCCGCCCAATCGATCACTGGCTTCGAATATTGTGATTTTCATGTCGGGGTTTTCCCGCGCCAAATAGTAAGCTGTCGACAAGCCGGTTATGCCACCGCCAAGAATGCCAACAGTCTTTGGAGTCTCGCTGAGTTCTGAAAACTGGCCATAATGGCGGTCCATGTAGAATTGATGGTCTTCATCGTCTTCGTCGTACTCATCGTACTCATTGTCCTCATCGTCCTCCATCTCTTCTTCCTGCTCAAGTTTTCTCTCGTCCTGGTGCCGGTGGTCGGCTTCAGAGGCTTTGCTCGAAGCCAAAGCCGGGAAAGAAGATCTGGCTGTGGAAAAGGACGGAGAAGATCGGGCCATTGAGGCCAGAGATATCCCCGTAAGATGGGGAAGTGCTAGTCTATAGCGTGTGCCTGGAATCGGTCGCAGCCCCGGGTGCGACACAAGCCGCCATAGCGGGGCTCTAGCAAGCTGGGCAGCTCGCATGGCAGCGTCTAACAAGAACCAAAACGCACGACGGAGCAAAGAGTAGCAAAGAAAAAAAAACAGAGCGAAGAGCGGTTGCAAGTTAGAGGGGCAGAGTCGTGTTTAAATTGGGCGAAAGGGACAGATAACCAAATAGTCTGTAAAAGGAAGGTAGCAAAAATCTTTCTCTGTCCACCTTCCTTTGTTCATTTACTTACTCTCTTTATGAATCCCAAAATTGGTACTTTCCTCGAGAGCTTGGATGGAACTTCTGCAAGGCTAGCTTTCAGCCTGAGGTTTGAGTGGGTAGGTAGTTTCCAAAACTGGCGTGATCCACTTCCGACCACGGGCTAGATATCGTGCGGGAACATCGTAGAGGAGAGGACACAGCAGATATAGCGTTTATTTTAGACTAGACAGACAATTGATACATTGGTGCTTATTAATCATATGGATTGGCGTGGGAAACTGCGTGTTGTTTGGGTGTCAATGCTGAAGTCAAGCAGTCGCATTATGTTTAATTAACCGCCTTCAACAGCGCAGGAGCACCATGTCAGGTTCTCTGTTCGTATCAGCCAAGTAAACCTACTACATAGACGCATCAATGAGCACATGCAACAAAGCATCATTCATATATCATAAAAAGACAAATAACAAAACCCCACGCCAGCACGGGGGTCCATGAATGTGATATAATATCGTCGTAACAGCTTCTAGAAAAGCAAGGGAAAAAAAAAAATCCCAAGCCCAAGGAGCAAGTGAAAAAGATGGCCAGACTCGCGCATAGCGAGCTTCTTTTGAGCCCCTTCCCTTGCTCGTCTCTTCGTTCTTCCTCCCTCAATACCCTTCTCTCTAGAGCCTGTAAAAAAACAACCAAATGCAAAAAACGCTGCTATATTTCCGGAAAAAAAAATGGTGTAGTGGTGCGAACCTTCTTTTCGCTCTTCATGACGGGTGTGCTGTTGTCTCGTGACCTTATGTTTGGATTTTTTTTTCTTCGCTTTGCTTTTCTTTTCTTTTCTTTTCTGTTTTTTTCTTTGTTCATTTCATTCAATTCCTTTCTTTATTTCCAGAATTTCCTTTCCCTTCATTGCAATTCATGTTGTTTCTCAAGCTTCCATCAAAAACATGTCCTCCCAGCATCAAATAATCCTCCTCTCCAGCCTTCCTCCCCTCCCCCCAATCCTCCTCCCCCGGAGTCCCAAAGGCGAGAAACAAGTGGCTCAAAAGGACCTCTACGCAATATCCACATCTTCGGGCTTGATGTGCTCCGGCTCTTCTTGGTCAATAACAAACTTGCGCTCACTGACATGCTCAGTGCCTGCTTCGGACCCGTCTCCATTGGCTCCGCCAGCTGGCGTCCACACCTTGTCCTTGAAGCTGCCTTGCTGGCCCTCTTCGTGGACAAAAGCGCACTTGGGGTTCAAGCATGGTGTAAACTTGCACTTGGTCTTGACATGCGTGAACTTGCAATCAGGCGTCGAGCAATCAGCGCCGTTAATGCACAGCGGCATTGACGGGTGCTTGAAAGGACAGTGCGGATTGTGGCAGTTGGGGAAAAACTTGCAGTCCTGCTCCGATTGGTGGGCCAAACGCGCTGCCGGTGACGGATGGCGACCGGCGCATTTCCAGTTCTTGCAGGCGGCACCAAAGCTGCAGATATCCTTGATATCGACTGTTGTTCCCGGGGGTGCAGCTGGTGACTGATGGGCAAACTTGCAGTCTTTGTTGGTGCAACGCAGGTTGAATTTGCACATCGAGTCTTCGGGGTTGACAGACTCGCGTTTAGCTGTCATGTCGGTGTCCTCGCCGTCGGCTGCCTCAGTCTGCATGGCATCGCCGTTTTCGCTGCGATCAGTCTTGGCTGCACCACTGCCGGGCGTCCAAGTGTGGTTGCCATAGTTGCCGCCTCGTCTGCTGTTATGATCGCCACGACCACCGCCACGGCCGCCACGGCCGCCGCCACGGTTGCTGTGCATCATTTGTTGTGATAGCTGTGCCATCATGCGATTTTGTTGCTCGAGAAGGGCAAAAAGATCCATCTGAGAAGGCTGCTGCTGGCCGGGGGCACCGCCCATAGGATGGCCGCCCATTGGCGCGCCCCAGTTGTTCATGCCATGAGGCAAATTGACAATGTTCTGGCCCATAGCGGCAGCATTCAACCCAGCCTGAACGCTTGCAGAGCGGTTGTTCATGTTATTCCGACCGCCACGCATGTTGTTGTTGTTGTGGTTGTTGCGCATGCCCATGCCCGTGTTCATGCCATTAGAGCCTCTGTGGGAGTTGATGCGCTCATTGCCGGTTCCTCTTTGCACACGGTGGATGCCGCCGTCGATTGTCCGGTCCATGTTCTTGTTCATCTGATTGAAAATTCGGCGGTCGCGCCCGCGGTTGTTTGTGTTGCCGTTACCATTGCGCATCGATCTAGGGCCAGTAGGTCTGGACAAAAGTTGCCGTCAGTAAATTCCATAAAAACATATCATCGGACAGAAAGGGGGAGGAGACAGGGTGTTCCGGCTGGGCCCTTCTAAATTGGACATGTTGCCTGAAGAAGCTGCTTGGACTCACACATTCATCTGCGACATGTCGCCCGACATGTCCATGCTGTCGGCATCAGCCATCGGCATATTCTCAGCTTGTTGGCTGGCGAAAATCCCCTGGTCCGAAGCAGCAGCAGAAGTAGTATCAGCAGCAGCGCCATTTCCGTTGGCATTTCCACCGTTGAGTCGTGCATTTTGCGCCTCGACCTCGGCAAAGAGCCATTGTGAAAACTCGCGCGCGACAGGGTCGTCGGTGCTCTGGCCAAGAAGCTCTTGGGAAATCTCGACCGCGATCTCGTCTTGTGAACGGCCATTGACCAGCATGAGCACAATGTATTCGGCCAGCGAGGTGTCATCGGGGTCGCCACTGCCCCAGCCAATTTCCTCTAGCTTGGGTTGTACAACGGCATTGAGAGCGTCTGCCAGGGGCGTGTTGGGCTGAACCTCGATAGGCATGATGAGAAAGAAATAGCAACTTGGATAGGAGTCGAGGCTGCGCGGAGAGAGAGAGAAATAAAAAGAGAAAGGGCGGGATGAATAGAACAGAAAAAGCCTTGTAGTCTTAACGCTGGCAATTCCACTTCTTATTCTTATTGATTCGCCGATGTCAAATTGTGAGAGATCAAATGTGTGTACTTTGATTGCGGCGGTTGGTTGTTGGTAGGAGTGAATTTGACGAGAGAAGGCTGAAGGAAGCAGAATAGAAATAATAAGGGCAAAGAAATGGCAGAAAAAGTCTCCAAGAATTATTTGGTCCCAAAATAAAATAAAGGCTGAAGAACAGCTAAAAAAGGGAAAAAAAAAGAAAAAAAAAAGCAAGACAATAATAAGATGTACTGCTGAACAAGGGGGGAAAGAACCTTCTTTTGGTTGCACTGAGGAAAAAAAGGACAGGGAAATTGAAGAAAAAATATCTATTTTTTAATAAATAAAAAATCCAATTTATTTTTTCTTTGCAGTGAAAAGATGATGTTTGCGAACGAAACGCGTCAAAGAAAATAAATCAAGATTTCGTCCAAATCAGAGAAGAGAAAAATGGAAGAAGAAAAAAATGGAGAATTACAAATGGTCTGGGAGTCACCTAGTAGCTTCTCCAAGCTTGCCTCGCCCTACGCTGCTTCTGGCAAGGGCGAAGTCTGCTCTAGACAAGGGCCCAATCACAATGCCCATAAGAAAAATTGGGCCCTACTGTTCTGGGCTGTTTCGTGCCTTTCACGTCACGTAAGGCCGCCACATTCTGATTACTAAATGTGTGTGGCGGTGGCACCGTGCAGATTTGGCTCATCTGACAAACTTATTCTCAGGCCTTAATATACCGTGCATCACATCGATCAGGCCTCCGTTCAGACAGGCTGCACCATCTCCTTTACTAACAGACAATCCATGACTAACGGGATGCTCTTGCGCCTATTTCATTATCCCCTCACCCTCTACCAACTTGTCGCTACCCAGAGTCAGACTGGCCTACAGCCCATAGCCTGCTTGCTGCGGTCCCCCCTTTCTTCTTTCTCCCCCCCCTCCCCTTCTATTCCTATCATTCTTCGAATCTACTAGCCTCTACCTCAGCCTCTACGCAATCGATGTATATTGTTAGCATGCCAGCAACACAAATCCTGTCCTCTGTCCTCTGTCACGACAACACTAGCACACTTACGCCATAACCGGTTCGCACTGTCGGAAATAATCTTGGCTTTGGCAAGAAGCCGCTTGGATCGATTGTCGTCTGGGCTATCCTGTGCTCGGATTTTGTTTGGCTCGGCCTATCGAGGATAGATTATTATTGATCCAGTTAGCAAAGTTCGTAAAATGTCTGTAGACGGGGGGGAAAGCCAAGCTTCGCGCATAGACATTCGTCCATGCTATGCTGCAAATACAGGGCAGGGGTTCTAATATTACCTGCATGAGAACAGGTACCAGCTCAGTCGGTGCTGCATTCGCTATTGAAGCAACCGTTTTAAATCCATTATCCCAGAAGATTCTCCTGTAAAGAAAGCTGTTAGTGGCAAAACAAAAGCCCATCACTTTTCAGAGTTTCTGCATCCAAAACGCACGCTGTTCGGCTCTTGATGAATGTGATTTTGGCCAGCTCCAGCAAATCTGATCGGGCTCCCGCTTTCAGTCGGTCCATAAAGTGGTCAAGCACAGCACTAAGGGCCCTATTACATGCATATGAGCGTTAGCCTTGTTTTGTCCCGTTAAGTCAAAAGCCAAATGCAGGCAACATAGACTCCCAAGCCCAAACCTACCCCCAGCCCATTATATCGCAAAACTTGACCATTCCCGCCGCAAATCCCTGGCTCGTTTGCGATAGATTCTGCACCATGCCCCGCGGCATGTCGTATTTCCGGGCCACTATATGTACTGGAACTTCATTGCACAGATCGCGAAGCTGAAAAGCCAAGTAGAAGCGTTTCATAATCCTCGCCTTTTCTTGTTGTTCTGCTGTTTCTTCGTGCAAGACCGCTCCTCTGGAAAGCTTCATCAAGTGACACATGTCAATACCAACAACTTGCATGACCCGTTCGCCGCTTTTGTCAAGCTTCTCGGCCTCGTCCATGAATATTTGCCAGTTGACGGCAACATCGGAAACGCTTATGGGCGTAAATATGTAAAATACATGCAAATCGCTATCCATGACAAACGATCTGAGCGCCCGCTGGAGTTCACGGTGGATAAACAGTCCGTCTTCTGGGTTGAAAGAGGAGGCCACAATGGCCTGTCCAAGTTGTGTCGCAATGTACTCTTCCCTGTCTTCATTGTATTCAATGACTTTCAATTCTTGTAGCTGGTCAATACATTTAGTCGTGAGGGAGGCGAGGTCCATGGCCTCATCGTAGTGGTGAAGCAGAGTCTTGGACAAGTAGTCGTATATAGACTCAAATGTTGCCACAAGACGAATCGAAATTGCTTCTAGAAGCGCCCTTCAAGCCAACCATCAGCAACACAATCCTGTTAATTCGGCTGTTGTTTATCAAGGGCCGTGATTCTCACCTCTGTACTCTGCGCTCGTCGGTATTAAGCGAGCTCGTGATAGCTGGCAAATCAGAATGCATCAAGTCAACTACATGCCCAAGCTCTTCTTCGCGACAGCACAGGTATGTTTCGCCAACTTCATCTTTACCCTTTCTTCCGGCACGGCCGCGCATCTGACGCAGCATAGAAGGCCCAACAAATTCACGCCCCATGCGTGCATTGTGGAGGATAACCCGACGGGCAGGCCTGCGTGTACAATGACAACCATTATTAGCTGCGCAGTGAGAAAGAAAGGGAAAAAAAAGTAAAAAGTAAAAAAAGCCCGTAGCCAAGGCTGGAGTTGGTAGCATAGACTTACAGATTGATGCCAGCCGCCAGACTGCATGTGGCAACACACACTTTAAGAACCCCCTTATCATAAGCATTGGCGATCAAGTCGCGTTCTTCAGTAGTGATTCCTGCGTGATGGAAACCAACGCCGTATGGTATTGTCTCCGCTAGGACATGGTCCAGGCCCGTACTAAGGCCTCCCAGCTCCTCGATAAGACTTAGGCGTGGCTCCAATACTTTGAGTGTTATTTTCTGGGGATCCGGCAGAGCACGGCTAATCCATTTTGCCACGGTCTCACAGCCTGTCCGACTGCTTGAAAAGACAAGCACGCCATAGCCTGAATTTGCTGTCTCACAAGCTAAAGCCACAACGGCATTCAAAACGGGGTCTTGGAATTCGGTGTAGATGGACGGTCGTATTGCCCGGATAGCACATGGGGTTTGTTCCGACAGATCTTGTGTGCCAGCTTCAAGGTCCTTGGCTGTTTTGATCAAGCTTAACGTATTAGCGGCTGGGTAAATTTTGCTGTCGTAAACAAGATACTCGTCAATTGGCACTGGCCGGTACTTTGTGACATAGGCATGGCCTTCAACCCAGCGACCGAGAAGCTCAATATTCTGTAGAGGACAGGAGATGCGAGTTAGACAGTCCAGCCGTATATATAAAGCGATGGCTCCAACAAACTTACAGATATTGTAGCACTCATGCCAATTATTTGGATCGGTTGAGCAATTGACAGCAGCTTCGAGGTCAATAGCTCCATCAGGTACCCTCGATGGCCGTCATCAATCATATGAATCTCATCCAGCACTACGGCCTTCAAATTATCGACATGGCCCTCCTGGATAGCCGTATTGATCATTGAGTTTGCCTTGGTGGCTCTTATTAGCGACATGTCCCAAAGCGAAGGTCGCAGATCAAGGGCAAGAATGCATACCTTTTCGATAGTGCACACGGCAATCTCAAAGTCGTTCCATGTTGCTTTAAGCTTGCTGCCCCCGTGGAATCCAACTACTCTCACGGCATCGGCATCGGCTCTTTGCTGCCATGGATTTCGAGCAAGATCCTGTTCCGAAATGGTGGACCCGGGTCTCTTTGTTCCCTCTACCAGGTTGCGAAGCCACCTGGTCTTCTCCAAGACCAATGCAACATAGGGCAGGACAAGAATAGCCTTGGCACGAGGCTCTTGCATTATCCGGCGGAGCATGAGGACTAGAAAGCACAGCATAGCAGTTAGCACTGCCTCGAGGTTTGTGAATCGCACCAAAGCCACTATCTCGTCCCGCGTTGCTTCATCGCCTCTTACCTTCAGCAACAAGCGATTTTCCTCCGCCAGTTGGCGCACTATAGATCAGGTTCTTTTCGCCTGAGAGAACGTCTGGGGCCAGAAGACAATTCCTCTGCCATGGGTATATGCTCTTGACGCCCAGCTCGCGAAACCTAGTGACTATGGTGGGTGGTAGGCCAAAGACACCATATGCCAGAGACAGCGTAGGATCAATGTCATCAGTTGGAGTAGCCGCAAGTAGTTTTCTCTGGGAGTACTCAGAAGGCTCGCCGTGGCCTACCTCGTCGTCATCAGCATATAATGTAGCAATCTCACTTGGGAAAAGCTGCTGCTGCTTTTTTGAATTCTGAAAGGGAAGACTACGCGAGCGAGATATATGTGGCTTCTTGGACTTTTCCTCGTCAAGATGGTTCGCATTGAAGCCGGGCTCAAAGGCATCGGTCAAGCTCCGTTTAGACCCAATGGCAGGTAGCACAAGGGAATTCTGCTGGTAAGTAGCGTTCTGGGCATATCTAGCAGTCGCAGCTTGGCGAGCCGCATCGACAGATGTAGTGTGGAATATTTGCCTATTGACCCGGCTGTTGCTGTGGTTGTCATTCATTTCCATGACGCAGGTGCTTGTTTGGAGTAATGCACGAGAAGAGTCTAGATCTTTCGAGATCCAGGATCCCAATTACAGTTGTGAAGTCTCAAAAACGTCACCCAGTCGTCTGGCAAAATCACGCAGACAAAGAAAGGCAAATCTTTTTGGGGATGATGTTGATGTTTTGCCATTAACGGACTCCGCCGAGGGAAGCAGGGCCTAGCAACGACAACCCAGCCAATAACAATCGCGGAAGAATGTGTCTTGCCTGGGGGTTTCTTCTTGTGCACAGCAAATATCAAACAGTGAGATGTCTGAGCGACGCTGCTTACCACAGCTGCAGGATTTCAAAGGCACAATTCAGCTGTTGTTGTTGACCGCATCAACAAAACAATGGACGTGATTTCCGTGTCGTCTTCTTCCAGCTCTCACCAAAGCTCGTCAATTTGGTGGCATCAACAGCATGTTTACTAGGCACCCTTCTGTGCCGGCTGCCAGGGAGCTTGGCGCCAGCTGTCATCATCAACATTTTTGCCTTATCGTTTGCTTCTCACGTGACATGATATTCCTCTCCCGCTCCCATTTCCAGGGCAAATTATATCAAATCGCTTAACTAGCCTGCGTAATATCAACATTAGTAGCACGAAAAGCCTCCCCCTACAAATGCCTACCAACCAGACGTTACGGGCCAGCCAAGAGAAAACGACAACAAACAGGAGACGGACAGTCAATAACGAAGAACAGCCAGCAAAAAACAGGCAACTACAGAGCTCAAACTTGGCTGCCAAAAAGCACAAGAAAAAGCAATTCTGCACGAAAATCAGCGCAAATCCGAAGCGCCCAGACAAAGGGAGGCCGACGGGGGGGGGGGGGGTGGTGGGGAGAGGGGGTTCCCCTCTGGCCAAAGCACCCAAGTTAAAGGAAGCCAGAAAGGAAGAGAAAGGGCCCTAGGACACGATTTAGTGGGTGGACAAGCCAAGCGTGACAGCCGAGATAAAGCAACGACACCTCTTGAAGCCTGGTCAGCCAGTGAGAAAATAAAAAATTTAAAAAAGAAAAAAGTGTACCATTTCCACGCTCCAAAATTACCCTGCTTGCAGTAAGGGCTTCCCGCTATCTTCAACACTTTTGTCCCAATCACACCCAGCCTCTGCATAATCAGGGCGATGAGCGCACCAGAGGTTTAACTAGTGGGAGTTCCTCGTTCTTCGTACTACTACTCTGTCACTTCATTCGGTTGATAAGCACAACGAGCGAACCTTGCACGTCACACGCACACGGCACAGCCCATACAAAAGCAGCATGATGACCCTTGGAATTTCCCTCTATTTTTGAGTCGGAAAGAAATATATGTGAAGATGATGACCAAAAAAAATTGTAAGAAGAGAAAATTTACGGCAAAGAATGAGAAGAAGATGGTGAGCAGCAAGGAAAATCAGGCTACGCTTAGTGGACTTTGGGTATTAGCCTCGAAATACATCAGATCCTATCATATAACCATATACATATACATATACAAGACGCACAATGGTCCCCCCCTTCGCCTCGGATCTGTGCGTCTATCTTGCAAGCTGTTTCTGTTTCTGTCTCTGTTTTTTCCGATTCATCGCTGATCGAAGCCACAGCGCTTCATTTCCTTCAAGTCCTAACTGTTTGTCGGAAGCGACAGGTATTAGATAATAGCCACCCATGAAGATCTTTGAATCTCACACATTGGCAAGTCTCTCTCTCTCCTCACACACACGCACACACACACACACACACACATACACCCTCCCTCCTCCCGTTCTGACTCCTAATACACAAGACTAAGCTCCCCAAGTTCCAAGTTTCAGTTTCAAAACTTACCGCCCGCCGGGCTTAACCTGGTTAAAGGCCAGCCACAATGCTAGGTCATGCACTAAACTTCATTGAACAGATGTACTACGCTAGCGGGGCTGTAAACGCTGCCTTTTTATTTTCTCCTCCTCTATCTCTGAACTCCGACTTTTGATCTTGACGGTGTGTGGTTTCAGCCTATCTGTTCAGTCTGCATTGAATAGCCTTGTCGCTTTTTTCGTCAGCACACTCCCTCCCTCCCTTACTTTATCGAGGACCAGGACTTCCAGCACATTATGATGTACATGCGTATATGGATTTTGCATGGGTTGAAAAGGAAAAAATTAAAAATAAAAATAAAACTAAAACTAAAAGAAAATAGTATCTGGTGATGGAAACAACGCCTGACAGCCCTGTAACAGAGAGTACCCCAAAATCGGCGTCCCTCCTCACGGTTTCCATGCTGAAAAAAATACAACAAGAGATCAGGGTAACGTGGAGAGAAACCTGACATGCCATAGCGCACTTCGTGCTCTGAAAACAGTGTAAAATAAGGTTTTGAGTGAATAGCGGCGCGTCTTCGGAACTATGTGGCTGGCTAGAGAGCCTCCTGCGCCAAAGATCAGTAGACGTGATTAGGGTTGCGGCACATTTTGGTTGATGCTGACCTGACGAGCTATGTTAGCCTTCGCTTCGTCTTTGGCCACCCTTAAATCTAGGTATTGAGGATAGCACCTGTTTGCAGGGCTTGATGTACAGCATTCAATAATACATAAATATGGGTAAAAGTACATACACTACGTTCTCGGGCCATTTTTCCATCTGTGAAGCCCAATCTATCTGTCTTTATCACCACCCCAAGCTGCACTATCACGCTTTGAAAACACAGACTTTTGGCTGTCGAGATGGGATGAGGTGTAAAAATAAGCAAGAAGGACAAGAGTAGTAGCAAGCCCCAAGAAAAGCATGGGGAACGACGGGCCACGGGGGAAAGAACCTGCTTGGTTATTTCCTTCTTTGCTTCCCTTGCCCTTGCCAGGTTTTTTTCTGAGAAGTGGGTCCGTTTGTCTACTACATACACCCCGTGTTGAGCGATAGAGTGCACACCCAGTATCCTCACTAGGCTCTGAGAGAACTCGTCAAAGGCATTTCACCGCAGCTGCGTTTATTTCAATTTCACTCAGTCGCTTTTCTCGACAATCGCGACATAATCGGAGACGGGACAATTACCACAGGTTCGTAGACTAAGAGTGCTGTGGACAATATTACTATCGGAAACGAAGAACACCCACTGAGCGTTGCCCGCCCTAGCTAGCTAGCAAGTCTAGAGGGAGAGGGAGAGTCCTGTCACACGAGCTGCGACAGGCTTTTGTTTTTTTTTGTTTTTTTTTTCTTTTTCTTTTTCCGTGAAGAGCTTTTTTCGTCGCACATGCTATCGTATGCGTATGTACATAGGCCTCCTTGCCATGTGTTCCTTGTGCTGCAACATGACATTTTATGTGTGGGCAAATATGTGTTGTGTGTACATACATACATATGTATGTGCAGAAAGGCAATGCGCTCTGCAATATGCCCGACATGACCAAAAGTGATACACTGAATGCTCCTTCTTCCAGCAAAGCCAAGCAGGCCCGGTTCCAAGACAAGAAGGGGACTGGCATTGGCTAGGGCCAACATACATGACAGAAGGGAAAGCATTAAAGCAGAAGCACCGATAATACAGGCCTGGCAACTTATTTGTCTAGCGTTTGTTTATTCCTCCATCTCCCTCTAAAACACGAAACACCCGCCATTTTTGTCGTTGTGACTTTGCTGGGCCTAACTTGCCTAGTTGTCTCTCCTTCAGTTTGCAGCCCGAGACAAAGACAAGGGCATTTGTGAAATTTGCGAATCATCACGTCCCAAGGTGGGCACACACACTCTAGTTTGTCCAAAAACAGAGTGTCAGCAAGTCTTGGTTTATCACAATTGGGTTGGGGTCTAGCAAAGCTGATTCTTGCGGGCTGTTCTTATTCTATTGTTAGGTTATCAGAGAAGATGGCCAAAACCTCGGCTTTCACGCGGAATTTAAAATAGGCGGCGATTTTTCGGATTCATAACAGGCTGCTAGGTGGTTTTAGTGGCAGGACACCCCATCAATTCAGGGCGACCTCGACTTTGAATTGCTTAACCCTAACACGGCTACAGCTGAAGGTGTTGAGAAGGGAAGGGGAATGATGGCGATATGGTGAGAGCTGTAACACGTGAGCAATAGCGACTGGCTTTGGTTGTATGGTGAGAGAAAGGGATGTGGAAGTCAGAAAAATGAGAACATGACTTGCTTCTTCCTAGACAAGACCTTCCATGACTACAAACTTGCCCACGAAGAAGAAGAAACTTGGGCGATGTTGGCTTGAGGGCTTTGATAAACGCCTCCCCTTCTTCTCTTTCTCTGTAGAGCCTACAAAGGAGGGATATGGGATGTGGAATACCGAGGAATGCGAGGAGCGAACTTATAGGAGTCCCTAGGAGGGACCAAGGCTCTACGACTTTTATGGGGTTTTTTTTTCCTTCGTCTCTCCCCCAATTTCCCTGATTCCTGTGCCCTGTGTATCTGTTCGTGTAGTGTACTGATGCATTTAGGAACATCACTTGTGCACCATGCACGACAACAGCCCAAAAAAGAAAGATAAGTGGTGACGCACTACGGGCATCACAAGAATTTAGGATATGTGCGTTGGTGTGCTAATGTGTGCTGCTGTGTAATGCGAGACGAGGATGGGTATGAACACGATGTATTAGGATGCAAAGAGTCAGGAAAGAGAAACAAGGAGTAAGTGAATAATAATAATAATGATAATAATAATAAGCGCATCAGCCATCAACGAAGGCAAGGAAGGCATAAACAGAGCAAGCAAATCATTCCATTAGAGAGAGGAGGAGGGGGGATATTGATATGTGACTCTCCTCTCCCCTCCTCTGCTCCCCCAGGTTCATTTGTTTCTCTCTTCTCTGCTATTCTGTCTCATCCAGCGCCAAAGCCAAAGCCGGAGAGAGTCAAAGCCAAGGTAGCAGGAAAGCCCTAATCCTTGGTCCCTTCTGGGGGGGGGGGGGGGGCGTTATGGCTCAGGCTGGAGCCTTTCGATTCCTGACAACATCAACATTTTCAATGGGATTTATAGGAGGAGCCGAGGGCAGAAGGACAGCACAATTCAATCAAGTACCAAACAAGGGCTGGAAGTTAAAGAGCAGAGGAGGTTAAAGGAAACAGGAGAAGGAAGAAGGAGCAAGAGGGAACGCCCACAAAATAGGGCGTTTGGACGTATCGCGGTCTAGGCGTTTATAACATTGGCGATGATGTTTTTTTTTTCCTTTTTCTTTTTCGCCGCCTGACTGCTTTCATTTTAAGTTCCGGAAGCTAATGGTGCATAATTGCTTTTCTCATGATATATCTCCTGTTTGTGTGTGGTCTTTTGGCTAGTAGTCGAGATTTATCTGCCTAGAGACCTTTCAATGCTCAACCTTCTAAATTAGGGGCAAAGGGGAGAGGCTTATTTATTTTACCTGGCAGCTTTTTGCGTAACATTGCAAGCTAGGCCATCCAAGCCCTGTTCCGTCCTGCGTCCGTGTTGTGGGTACGAGATTTGCACCCAACTAGACTTGTCCATTTTCTCTCCGTTTCCCTCTTGTTGAAACTTGTCAGATATCAAGATGCCAATGCTTAGGGTTAGCATGGGATCGACTTCACCTCATGAACTGGATTGAATTTTCTTGAAGTGTAGCACCATTAGAACCGAATTTTCTGAGCCTAGGAAACTCAGCAACTATGACTATAGATATAGAAGCTACTACTAGCATATTCTGCTTGGAGACGCCGCATCTAGGTGGCTTTTGTCTGGTTGTCTGGTTGTTAGGGTCTGATTGCCAGGAACGAAAGCTCTGTCCACTCCTTCTCGGCCGACGTAGCTCTACGACTGAGTGAAAGTCCTTTTTACGGCCTGTATTTTTTCTCGCGCTACATACAGATTAGTTGCTCTATTTGTTCTTTTCTTTTTCACCGATCTGTGTATTCGCTGTGAAGCAGGTTTGTTGCGGGACGCCCGTATGTGTTGATGGTGATTGGCTGGGTAGCTCTGAAAATGTGGACTGAGACAAAGTAGGGCTCTTTCTTTCTCTTTGCCGTTTTCTTTCTTCCCTCTATCCACGTTAGGTCAGGTCAGGTCAGGCCAGGCCAAGCCAGGCCGGTTTGGATCAGGTGAGCCTGTTAGAGAACGGCGAATGGTTGACTGCACGAAACCGGAAGGCAAGATTGGAGGCTGACGAGCTAGGCCGCCTGCCTCCTTGCCGGCTTCGATTTCCCACAGTCTGGTCAACCCAAAGGCCGGGATGGACACATATAGCAACATACAATGCACACAGCACACATGCACATGCGCACACATAAACTTTGATGGGAAGGCAGGAGAGGGAGGTTCCCTGCAGTAGCAAGAAACAGGGCAGGCACAGAGGAGTTGGTACATGTACCTTGTGCTGCACGCGTTTTAGTATAGGGAATTATGTCACCATGACATACCGCCTGAATAAAGCGAAATCGCCACTTGGGGGACATTCCCCTGGCCAATCTGGGCTGGCCTGGTCTATTGGAGGAGGTAGGCACATGGTGAGAAGCCAGTGGACTTTCAGAGCAGACAGCAGCTGGTCGAGATCGCAGCAGGAGAGAAGAAAAACAAGAAAAAACAAGAAAAAAAAAAGAAAAAAAAAGAAAAAAAAAGAAAAAAAAAGAAAAAAAAAGAAGAAAAAAAGAAGAAAAAAAGAAAAAAAAAGCGACATACACAGGCAAGCATCATGCATATCAAACACACAGCCCATATCATTCCTTCGCATAGAGCGTCAGAGAGGGGAAGGGAAACAACGGAACGCCAAACATGGTGGATAGCGAGGAAGACGGCAGACGCCAAGGGAAACTTGGGTGGGCGACTTCCCCTCATTCGCGGCTCTGTTCAGTCATGAGAGGGAGAGGAGGGAAAAAAAGACTGACGTATTCTGCGTCGCTGCAAGTTATTTGCCGGACACGTTGAAGGGCTCGTCATCACATCCAGTGCATACGTGCATATACCCCATTACATACACAAGGGGGTACATGAGATTCATGTATTTTTTTTTTACTTCTGTGCAGAGGCCTATGTACATGTATTTTGTACATCCATTTATCTGTACATGTGTTTATAATGGGATTTGAGTGTCATGTGGTACCACAGGCATTAGAAATTAGTTGGCGGATTTGCTTCCCTCCATTACACCAGAAAATTCAGGATCTGACTCAGGCGGTCAATTTTTTTTCTTTTTGGGTAGCAGAGGAGGCGGCGATGGCAGACTGAAAGAAAAAAATATGGAAAAAGAGGGAGTGATAGAAGTAAGTCGTATGGATTGATACTATCATGGCATCATTATAGCAATATGACAGCATAGCAACAGTATCATCCGCAGAGATAAGGAATGGGTGAACGAAGCGAGGACATAGCGAGTAAAAACAAAGCCTTGTCAAAAACCAATTGTCAACCTCACCCACGCATCTGCCCCCCTGCAGAAACTACCAGCATTCCGAGGGAGAGAAGGAGGAAGAGAGGAGGAGAGGAGGAGAAGAGGAGAGGAGGAGAGGAGGAGAGGGGGAGAAGAGGAGAGAGGAAGGGGAGAGCCGAAATAGTTGTGGTTAGAGGACGAAGGCAGAGACGAAAAAAAAAAATATCAAGAAAGATTCTTTCGCTCGAGGTCCCTATCGCCAGGGCCGACCAAGTTTCTGCTGCTTGCATGGACGGCTCGTACTATGGTTGCTGACCTGGCCCGACGTTCAATGAACATCACGGAAGAATACCATCCAGCAGAAATCCAAGCCCTTGTCTCTCCTCTTTTTAATTTAAGTGGGACCCTGAAGTGCCCTGGCTTTGCCCCCTTGCCTGAGGCCTTGGGGCCTTGACCCTTAGCTCTTGGGCTTGCTCGCCTTGTGCTGCACTGCGCTCGTTTTACTGGGCTCGATGGTATGCAGATAGCACAGGGCATGATGCGCATCTAGCCTGGCTTCAATGGTGATGGATGCTGTCGGGACAAAAGTAGCATTTTGCATTTGAGATGAAAGCCCCCTCTACAAAACGGCTATTTTTGAGATTGATGGTTTTCCGGCTGGACACTTTGTTGAAGTGGTTTGTGGTGTACATGGTGCAAGTATATGCCGCAGCCACTGCAACAGGTGCCATATACCAACCTGCCTACGAATACTACGACCAATCGACGTTCCGCATCTGCATCCGCATCCATACACAGACACAGATAGGAGCTTTTTCCTGCTTTTGTATTTTTCTTTCTTATTCTTCTCCTCTATTTCCGCCCCTTCGGGCTACCAAGGGCACCTAAAGACAGTCACTCAACTGCGTAGGTGCGTATCAGATGTACATGTTGGGGAGTCAGGAGTCAGACAGAGGGACGGAGACACGGAGACAGGGAGACACGGAGACACGGGCGACACATGAAGACACAAGATAAGACTGTAGGTGTAGATGAGGATACAAATGGCCGAGGCCACGGGCGGCCGTACCGATTGTTGTGGTGTCGATGTGCTGGTCCGCCTGCTTGCTACAGGTTTCTGTGCAGTGAGCGAGGTTGTAATGGTGCAGCGAGCAAGCGAAAGGAGAGGCAAGCGTCAAGTTACAAGTTAGCCCCAAGTCTCAGCTGGGGGGGGGGGGGGGTTTCCTGTTCTTTTCTTTTTTTCCCTGACTTTTCCATTTTTGATAAAATGGATAAAATCAGAGTGCCGACGACAGCAAAAAACGGCGGGCAAAGCTAGGAGGGACCAAACGAGAGGACCAGGACACAGAGCAACAAAAATAAAAAGTCACCCGGTTGGAAAAGGCTTTTGTTTCCGAGCGCAGGTCGAAGTCGGTCTGTTTTTTCTACTGTCAGAGAAAGGATGGAGGGAAAAGAGCACGAGACAAGAAAGGATTAGGATACGATTGGAGGGGATGAGAACGGGGATCGTGGGGCTAGCGTCATTGTTTGGCCTTGCCTTGCTTGTCCTGTCTGTCCTGATTGTCCTGTCCTGCTTGTCTTGTGTGTTTGCCTGCCTGGTCGCCTGTTTGTGCGATTCGCTGTATAGTCGCAGCGTCATCTTTTTTGTGTGATGTCAGAAGAGAGAGGGAAGAGAAAAGAGTAGGCGTGCTGTGTACCTGAGAGAGACCTACTTTTGCAGCAGAGGCATTTGCTTACTTGCATGCAGACAAGAGCAGAAGAACCTGAACGCGCCTAGCCAATCGTTGCTAACCGTTGGTTGTCCTTAGGATGGGGCCATACCATGCCCGACCCTCTGTGTAGAAGTGCTAGTTGAGGCTACCTGGCTGTGGTGGGCTTGACTGTAGTAGCGGTTTATAGTACCTACTGGGCGCTTGCTAGCTGGTTGGTACTGACGCGGCGATAGCGGCTCTTTTTCGAGGTGATGGTAATAATAGTGCAGAGCAAAGTGGATGGAGTCTGATGGATTGGGGGGAGAATATTATGCTGTTATATGTGGTTTAGCGTAGCTTAGCTTAGCTTAGCTTCGTGTGGCCGGTCTCACTTCAAACTTGGCACATGTGTTCTTAATTGCTTCTTATTCTTCCTTTAGAGGCCAGGCTTGAACTCAAGCTGCGCAGGCTTGACGATAGAAGGGTGGCAGCGATGTATCTGAGATGTGGCATGCCTTGGTGGTGATGGTTTATCTATTTTCTAACTTTTATTTTGGAGGGGAGGGGGGGGGGGGGTCTGGTGGCCGTGTCATCACTGTAGTGAGCTGGACCAAATCATGTTGAGGCCGCAGCCCTTGTCGATCTGAAGCTGCTGTTGGCCACTGTAGTTTCGCAGAGGATTTCTTTATTTTCTTGTTTTGCGCTCAAGCTGGATGGCCTTCTCCCAGGCTCTCTGGGCTATCCTGTTCTTTTCCTGGTTCTCTCTCCTTGTTCTGCTCTCTTATTATTGCCCTGTTCCTCTAAAGGTACGCCCCACCCCACACCCCAAAAGACCGCTTGCCCAGGTTTGGACGCGTCGGCTTGGGAGATCACACATAGCATTGCTAATAAATCCAAGACGAGGACAAAAACGAATTGGGGTGTGAGCGAGATGCTGCGCAGATATGGCCCCGTCACTGAATGAAAGAAAAAAAAAGGCGAGTTTTGTTCTTGTTTGGAGCCTTTGCATTGCCGCTATATCAATACGGGTAGGGGCTGCATTGGACCTATGTGGCCATGTACCTATGTAGCTATGTACCTTTGTACCTTTGCATGTACGTACATGCATATTGTCGGCCTCCACCACGACTGCCTCTTTTATATCACGTCCTTTGGTGTCGCTGTCGCTATCGCTGTCGCTATCGCTGCCGCTGTCGCTGTCGCTGTCGCTGTCGCTGTCGCTGTTGCTGTCGCTGTTGCTGCGCCGTCGCCATCGGCGTCGTTCTCGCGGTCATTGTCGGGATCATTATCTTGCTGGTCTCGCTCTGCTTGTATCTATCTATCTGCCTGTGTCTGTCTCATCTTTGCCAGCTGGCTAATTTCAAGGTCAACCTAGGTAGGTGGGTGGGCGACTCGTCCCTAGTTCCTCGTCCCTCGTCTCCGCTTCCTCTTGTTGTTGTTGTTGTTGTCATTCTTATTCTTACTCTCATGGTCCATTGTTGTGATGGCCTGTCGTCTGGGCCTGGCTTGGCTGGTCGGTGCTCTCCCTCCCTTTGTATTTTCCTACCCTGCTTTCTTTTTTTAATTTTTAATTTTTCTCTTTTTATCCCGTCTTGGCTGAACCTAAGTTGTGTCGCTATTACCATTAATTTTCGTTGGCTGTGCTTCTCGATCGAGTGTTGCCCTGTATGCTTTTCATTGCTTTCCATTGCTTTCCATTGCTTCAATCTGCCTGTTCTCGGTGTCTCTTGTTACTTCGTCACGACAACATCATTGTCAACGCTAAGATCCCCGTCGTCGCTATCGTCATAGCATGCGGCCCCTCGCTTTACCCTGGTGCGCTCTTGTTTGTCGCAATCTCTGCTCTCCAAACTCTGGCGGGCTATTTAATTATAGTTTCTTCTAGTCCCTTGCTGGCTTGCTGGCACGTTCAGGGTAGTCGGAACACACAAAGCCGCCAACCCAACCCAACCCAACCCAGCCCGTTACCGGCCATTATTTTTCGCTGGCGCCATCATCGTCGACGTGCCCTTTTTGCCACTGGAGACATGCAAAAGAAGCGTGTGTCTCGTTCGTCTCGTTGTCCAGGCTTTTGAGGAGGTACAGCCGCCATCCATCAGCCATCAGCCTTGTCTCTCCATCTCCCTCTTGTAAAGTGTAGATGCGCATCGATGTGTAGATAGATGGAGCTTGTCAGCTTCATTTCACGTAGGCATCAAATTACATAGTTGTCTCCTTTGATTTAGTCAGCCCATGGCGCCATGGCTCAAAATGTCCAGAATGCAGGTTTAAGTGTCCGGTAGCTTGGGAGCAGCAATAGAAAAAGAAGCCAGGACAAACATGCCCTTTCCCTCGGCTTTTGCCAGGCCATGTCTCCTTCCTGTTCTTTTCCCTTTTCTTTATTGCCCGGGGTTTATTTTTCCTCCCTCATTTTCTCTCTCTCTCTCTCTCTCTCTCTCTCTTTCTTTCTCTCTCACATCTTTATATCACACACACCAACCCGCAACTCAGATATATATCCCACCCCCAAAGGCTAGGCTGGGCTGGGCTGGCTTGTGTATTATTCCTTCGTCCTTATTTTTCTCGAATTTATTTATTGCCTCGAATTTATTTATTTTATGTTTCTTTTTTTCCTTTTTGATCTTCTTCCTCCCCTTCCCTTCCTTTTCCTTCACTCTCAACTCAACTCAACCTCCGTCCCACGAACGTCTTCTCTTCTCTTCCTCTCTTCTTCCTTCTTGTCTTCTTCCTTCTCTCTTCTCATCATCGTGTCCCGCTTTCCTTTCTTTCTCACTTGCCCTCAAGCACCAGCAATTCTGCTTGCATATCGCCTTGTCTTGCCTTCCTTTTTTTTTTCTTTTCTTCTCTTTCTCTCCTCCCCTTCTTTTAATAATCCTGACATAGAGAGCTTGACGCTTTTTTGTCTATCCCATAATCCCATCGCCCATCGACCCTTCTCTCCATCTCCATCTCTTGTTTTTCTTCTTTCTTCCTTTTGCTGTCTTGTCTCTCGGGTCTTGCTTTATAGGCCGGCTCTCCATCTCACACACCTAGCCATTGATACATCTCCTCCTTCCCCTTCTTTCTAACACGCTCCCATCTTTTCTATTCCATCCATATCTTTGTCCCCCATACGCACTACCCGCAAACCCTCAGTTTTCCTGGCGACAAAACTGCCCATTCTTCTTCTTCTTCCCACCGTTCTTGTTAAGGCCGTAGTCTTCTCCCCCCCCCCTCCCCAAAACATTCACAATTACCGCCCCTACTGTCATCGTCATTCTCACTCTCTGTCTGAGCCACACACCTCTTTCATCATCATGTCCAAAGCCACAGGCTCGGCCTCCCATACTTCTAGGGAAGCCGCTGCTGCTGGCGCTGCTGCTGGCGCTGATGTCTCTAGCCACTATGGCACGCGGTCGCGCAATCGCCACAGCAATAATCGGCCCAACTATGCTGAGGATGCCGGCGAGATGGACTTTGAATATTCCCATGATGCTTCCAACAAAAAAGACGAATCCAAAAAGTCTTTGCGTAACCGCAATTCATCACCAACTGTTCCCCGAGCAGATGCCTCTGCCGCGGGTGCTGCTTCTGCCGCGGGTGCTGCTTCCACCTCTGCAGCTTTAGCATCTGTCTCTGTCTCTTCTTCTTCCGCCCCAGCAGCAGCTCCCACCCGCTCATCGTCTTCCCGTAAATCCACTGCTGCAAACGGAGACGGCAACAGTCGCGTCCTTCACCAAGAATCCATCAAGGATCATCTCGTTAGCACTGCTTCAACACCCTCCAACTCTAGCGATAGAAACAATGCTTCCTCCACTTCCTCCTCTACCGGTGTTGGTGCTGGCACAGGCTCTGCGCAACCGCCGTCTAAAAAGCGCAAGACGGGTCATACAAACTCATCGTCGTCTAATGTGCAATCAAACCCCCAGCTCGCCAAACGCGCACACGCCATTGTGCAAAATGGAAACAGTCGTCCCCAGGTCACGTACCCTGATTCCAACATGTTGTCGTTCACCAACACCAAGGCGCTGCTGCAAAAAGACGGCAGTTTACTTGCTGACGACGGCACTGAGCTGCGGCAAAATGGTGAGTACAGCCATAGACATGTGTCCATCGTCTTTTCTTTTTCCTCCCCTTCCCCCTCTCCTCTCCTGCCTTTCCTTATCTCGCACACAACCTCGCAGCCATAGCCTCCTCTACGCCCAATGACGCTGACTTTAACCTCCCCCCTTTCTACTAGACCATGTCTATCTTGTGTCAGAACCCCCAGGCGAGCCCTACTACTTGGGCCGCGTTATGGAGTTTATGCACGCTGGAAATGACAGCAGTAGGCCTATTGATGCCATTCGTGTCAACTGGTACTATCGGCCAAAGGACATTGGCAAGAGAGTGCAGGACACCCGTCTTTTGCTAGCTACCATGCACTCTGATGTTTCGCCATTATCTACCGTTCGCGGTAAATGCCACATTATGCACAAGTCCGAAATTTCCAGCATGGAAGAGTATAAAAAGACACCTGATAGCTTTTGGTATGAGCGTCTTTATGATCGATACATCCAGAAACACTACGACTTGATTCCCACAGATTCCATTATCAATGTGCCCGACAAGGTCAAGCGCGTGCTGGACGAGCACTGGAAATTTGTGCTTGTTGAGCAGGGCCGAGGCCGAGAGTTAACAGCAGCGATGAAGCTGTGTAAGAAGTGCAACGGCTACTGTGCCAGGTGAGTTTTTTATTATTATTTCCCATGCATTTGGCCCGCTACTTGCCCGCCCATTTTATTTTCTATCACGAAAAAAGCTGGCTTCTATCTCGGCTCAAGATGGGTCGAGTAAAGCAATTAAAGCGACAGAGGGGAAAAAAAAAAGAAGGAAACAAGCCCGCGACAGCAAAACAAGGCGAAGCACAGAGAAAACGAAGAAAAAAACAAAACAAAAAAGTAAATGGATACAAGCAGACGGCAAGGAGGGGATGACGCTGCAGCAAAGACTTGCTGGGATTGGCATGGGTCGTGAACAGAAATGTGTGGAAGGGAAATGGAAACAAACTGGCGGGAACCACACCTACATCAAGCCAGAATCAACTCACATGACCTCCGCTCTTCTGCTATGTGTTGTCTTGCCTCTCTGTCTGGCTTGTCTACACTGCAGGCGACCGCTTGTTGCAGCACTCGCACTGCACAGCTCCCGGAAACGGCCCAGGTCAACGACACCCGCCAAATCTATCAGCACTATCAATATTTGATGGTAGCAGCGACCTGGGCTGAGCCTTATCCTATTTGTCGGTTCTATTGGCAGGGAGTGGCCCTGGCTTGGCTGGGAAACCAGGACCGAGCCAGCCTAGGGCCAGGCTGACCTTGCTTCTGCTGCATCTCGTTTTCCTGCTACTCCCTCTAATTTTCGGGGTTATTTTTTTTTTTTGTTTTTTTCTTGTTTTTCTTTCCTTTTGTCTTCTGCCCTCTGTATTCCTAGTGGTTTACACCCCCTACACCCCCTGTCAGACACAACTCGAACACCCTGTTTATGGCTTATGGTGTCTCCAATCTTGGCTCTTCAGTTACCCTCTTCATGCTTGATAATACCTGTTTTTTATTGGTCTGGGTGGCTTAGAAACCCCCCCCTCCAGATCCCCACAATGCTGACTCAGCTTCCTTCCGTCTTATAGCAACGACTCAGTCGACTGTTCTGACTGCAAAATCACGTGGCACATGAACTGCGTGAGCCCACCAGTCGTCAAAAAGCCCTCCCGTGGCTTTGGATGGTCGTGTGCTCCTTGTAGTCGTCGCCATGAGAAAATGATTAATGCCCGCCACACACCGGCATTTGGCAATACTCCAGAGATGGATGAAGATGAGCTTGTCGAGGAGGAAGAGGAGGCTGCCGCTGCCGCTGCCGCTGCCGCTGCGACTACTGAGACATCTCGTACTACTCCTTCTACTGCTGCCGAAGAGACTAGACAGGAGCCTACCGCTGAGCAGAAGCAGCAAGCAAGTCTCTGGCCCTTCCGGTATCTTGGCGCGCATTGCAAAGTCGAAGATGCACTTGACCTTGACGACCGCATCTACCCTAGAACAAGCACCCGTATTGGCCCTCGTCACCAGGCTACTGTATTACCGTATCCTGGGCGCCCTGTAGAGTATGAGAAGCCACTCGAGCTCAAAAAGCCCGGCCGCCGAGAGCCGCGCTTGACCAAGGAGCAGCTTGCCGAGTTTGAAGCTAAAAAGCTCGAGCGCGAAAACCGTCCCGCATGGCTTCAGGATGAACCTCCAGGCTACACTGCACGCGGCGAGGACTTCGACAATGACGATCCCCGATGCACTGCAACCTTGCTCTGGAAACCGCCTTCCGAAGACCAAATTTCAAGCTCTCGTCTTACCTCCTTTATGAACGACGCAAGGGACCTTTGCAGCACCGTCGGCGTGCCCGAGAACTCCACTAATCTCCAAGATGTTGCATTGAACTCGCTGTTTATATCTGACTTTGACACTAAGGAGGCTCTTCAAATGACCATGGATACTGACATTGCCGACTTCAAGGAGCCCCGCTTGTCGCCCAACGAGATGAAAAAGTTCGAGGAAGGCGTTAGCAAGTTTGGCTCTGAACTCTCTCTTGTGTCCAGATTTGTCAAGACAGTTGAGCACAAGCACATCGTTCGCCTATACTATACATGGAAGAAGACGGCACGTGGCAAAGAGGTCTGGGGTAATTATGCCGGCCGCAAAAGCAAGAAGGAGGCCAAGGCTGCTGCCAAAACTGCTGCCAAGCTGCAGGACGATATTGCCGATAATGTGGACGACTCAGCTTATGATTGTGAAAAGGCAGCAAAGCAAAAGCGTTCCTTTGTTTGCAAATTTTGTAACACCAAAAAGTCTCGTCAGTGGCGTCGTGCCCCTAATGGAGGTCCTGCTGATACCAACAAGAGCTCTCGCGATAAGAACAACCAGTACATTTCGGCCCTCTGCCGGCGCTGTGCCGAACTATGGAGACGTTATGCTATTCAGTGGGAAGACATTGAAGAGGTTGCCAAGAAGATTGCCCAGTCTGGAGGCCGTGCTTGGAAGCGCAAGCAAGATGAAGAGCTTCTCAAGGAGCTTGTTTTTGCAAAGGACATTCGTAGCCCGGAGCCTCCTGCGGTAACGACCAACGGTTCGGTACCCAAGGTTTCCGCTTCCACAGGCGTTGAACAGCCGCCCCGTAAGAAGCTCAAGTCTGCCGCTGATGAGAAAAGTCTGGAGTCATCCCCTGTCCCGCCAACTCAGTCTAAAAAGAAAGACAAGGAACGAGAAAAGGAAAAGGCCAGGGAAAAGGAGAAAGGGGAGGTGGCTGAGAAGGACGCAGAAAAGGCCAAATTCACGCCGATTCACGACAAGATGGCCGCAACGTTCACGACTCCTGCGGTTGAAGTCCCTAAGCCCAAGCCCCAGCCCTGCGCTGTTTGCAGCGAGCTTGGTGATATCATTCTCACTTGCAAGGAGTGTCGCCTTCCTGTCCACCCATCTTGCTATGGAGTCTTGGGCCGCAATGCCGCCAAGGCTAGCAAGTGCGGCCGATGGACATGTGACACGTGTATCAACGACCGCAATCCTCAGGTTTCGCTTGATTACCGGTGTGTGCTCTGTCCCTTGGATTCTACAATCTACGACTTTGTTGGTGTCCCTGAAAAGACCAACCGCAAAAGGGACAAGGCCGATCGTGAACAGGCCAAGAAGACGGCCGAGTACTACTCGAAGAAGCAGGAAGAGCACGGTCGTCCTGCGAACCCCCGCGAGGCTCTAAAACGCACTGCTGACAACAACTGGATTCACGTGACTTGTGCTACTCTCACGTCCGAGCTCCAGTTTGGTAAATCGGAAACATTGGTTCCTGTTGAAGGAGTGGCTTCCATTCCGCGGTCAAGATTTGATCGCGTATGTGAAATCTGCAACATCAAGACTGGGGCATGCATTGACTGCGATTGCTGCAACCAGTCGTTCCACGTAGAGTGCGCGCGTCGGAAGCCAAACCGTTATTTTGTCGGCCTCACCATCAACTCGGTGAAAAGCACTCGTCGGGGCCATCATAAGATTGTCACTGCCAACGGTGATACTGGGGTCATGTCTCCCCTTATCTGGTGCTTGTCACACGACACTGCTCCACCTTTAATGATTGGTCTACATGACGAGATCAAGGGCCACGACCAGACGGCCCTGCAGTTTTACGTACGAAACTACAAGCAAGCCGACTTGACCTTGACTGGAAACGTCCGAAAGGCCACAGTTATCCTTGCGGCTTCCAAGGCCTCGTCAAGTAGCTTTGGCAGCCGCTTGTCAACAACCGTGCCCGAGTCCCCTACTGCGAATGGTGCATCGATGGCTACAGCCAGCTCTCCTGACAGCGTGCCAGAAAGTGGCGACTGCAACGACAAGGTATGCGCTGCTTGTGGAATCGATGTGAGTCCTAGGTGGTGGCCTATTGATGAGGTCCTTTTGCAGAAGTTTGCCGATGCTGAGCCGGTTACCAGTGTCGGTGACGAGGCCAAGAAGTTTGTAGAACAGCGCAAGTTTAGATGCCACAAGTGCTACAAGCTCGGCAAGACTCCCGATAGCAAAGACCCTGAGCTCGAGTCAGACTTGTTTTTTGAGCAAGTCACACGTACACGGTACTCGCCGCTTCCTCCACCGCAAGCAGTGGGTGTCCCTGGCCCGCAAATCATGCACTCACAAAATAATATGTATGCCATGCAGCCTGTACCTGCTGCTGCCGCTGCTGCCGCTGCTGCGGCCGAGCGTCCAGTGCAACTGGATAGTCCCCGGATTGCTCCGCCCCCGCTGCAGTCGGCCCCACAACCATCCGACCTGCGTCACACAGCCTTCCACACTTGGCTACCGTCAACTGCCCCAGTGCACCGTCCCGCCCCAAACTCACCTCCCATTGCTCCTCCAGGAGCACGCGATCGTTTTTACCCGATGATTATGTCTCCATACGTAGGGAACGACTGGAATAACGAGTTCCGTGGTTCTCACCGGCCTGAGGCTCCTCTCCGCAACGAAGCGCCTATCCGTAATGAAGCACCCCTTCGTAACGAGACCCCTCTTCGTAACGAAACCCCTCTCCGCAGTGAAGCTCCTCTCCGCAGTGAAGCTCCTCTTCGTAATGAAGCGCCTCTCCGTAATGAAGCATCCCTTTGTATCGAGACCCCTCTTCGTAATGAGACCCCTCTCCGCAATGAAGCTCCCCTCCGCAACGAAGCCCCTCTTCGCAACGAGGCTCCTCTCCGCAATGAGGCTCCTCTTCGCAACGAGGCTCCTCTCCGCAATGAGGCTCCTCTTCGCAACGAGGCTCTGCGTAATGAAGCTCCTCTGCGCAACGAGGCTCCTCTCCGCAACGAGGCTCATCTCCGCAGCGAGGCTTCTCTCCGCAACGAGGCTCATCTCCGCAGCGAGGCTCCTCTCCGCAGCGAGGCTTCTCTCCGCAACGAAACTCCTCTCCGCAACGATGCTCCTCTTCGTAACGAGGCTCTCCGTAATGAAGCGCCTCTCCGTAACGAGACCCCTGCCAACCGGGCTGACCCGGTTCAACGGCCAGTACATGAGCATATGCCACTGCACGCGCACAATCATCGCTATAGTGACCCTGCTCCACCGCCACCGCCGCAGCAGATTCCGCAGCATCCATCGCATCAGCAGCAGCAACAACCGGTGACTCTGACTTCTTTACGCCCGCCACCTCTGCCGATCCCCGCTTCACAGCCAACCGCCATGGCTCCTCCTGTGACACAGTATCCTCCGGCACCGCCCGCTATCAGCATGCCTCCAGCTCCGAGCTACCATCACAGTTTTTCACACAACCTCTCCCCTGTCCATCACCATGTGCACCCACCCCATACGCCACACACGACGCACGTGCACAGCCATCCAGGCCATACAAGTCACGTCAACACGCACCCGCACACACCCCATGGTCATAGCCACCCGTCACACACTCCACTGGCTCACCACCAGCCACTTCACCATTCACCACATGCTAGCATGCCGCCTGCTGGCCCATCCCGCCGCAATGATCCTATCCCCATGGTCCCGCTGCACCCGCAGCGCGGCCCGGCACCGCCTGCACCGGTACCTCCATATGCACCACATGGGGCTCACGCCGGCCATGCACACAGCGGTCATTCGCACAGTCATAGTGGCTCGCCTATTGGCAGAGATCACCAACAGCAACCGCAGCAGTATGGACACTATCCGTCTCCGCGCGATAGACCTGCCAGCCAGGCCAGTGGCGTTGGAAGTGGGATTGCGCCGATGCCATTGTCAAGACCGCCACAGGATGCGCACACACTGGGCAGACCGACGAGCAACCATTCGGCAAACGCGAGCATTAGCCCGTCGCTAAAGAATCTACTTAGTTAGATGGAGGAAAACCAAAAGCGGGGATAGTGATTTTTTAGCGTAAGGGACTGGTTGGAGGTAATTTTGTTCTTGTTGTGTGGTTTTTCTTCTCTTCACTTATTTTATTTGCGGTTGGCCTCTTGGTTCTTCCTTTCTACTTGTTTATTACATTGTCTCCTTTTTGTCTGTCGGCTTTCAAGGAGGGATTCTCTGTTGTCAGTTATGCCATGAATGCTCATCTTGAGACTGGCTTGCTTATTGCGTTATTCGACCATTGCTTTTTCCCTTTTTCTTTTGCGTACATGCAAGTCAAGCCCTCGGGGCTGTTTGGTTTATTATATTTATTTCTTTTTTATGAATCTTGTATGAATATTTGTGTCTTGTCGTGAGAAGGAAAAATCAGGGGGACCGGACGGTAGAAGTACGAAGTACAACAGCCAAAGTACGCTGGTTATTGGACAATTTCAATGTGCTTACTTACCACACATTCTTTGTTTTTGTGTTTTCCTTGTTTTTTTCTGTCTTTTCCTGTTCCTCGCGTAAGAAGGTGAGAAACAAGCCTCAGACACAAAACCCTGACCAAGAAGGCCTAACGACCTTTTTAGCTTCTTGTTGTTGAGCGCGTACCGAAAGAGATGATTTACACAACTAGCACAATCCAAGGAGAACGCGGGCGATACGTGGAAGCCATCTGATTGGCTGCTAGCTGACTAGATTCGTTTAAGGGGGGCACTTAGGTACGGGAGGTCCAGCACAGCACAATGCTGGCTTACAAAGACGGCTTGTCTAGGCATTAAAAGCACCTCGGCTTACATGACTTGAGCAACGTGATAAGACAGACGGTAACGAGACAAATAAAGGGATGGGAGCCGATCACATGATTTGTTACCTGCTATAAGAACAGGACAGAAAAGACGTATCGTACCCTCCAATGCCTGTTGCCTGTCTGCCTGTCTGCCTGTCTGCCTGTCTTCCTGACGTTCCACAAAAGAGCTGTATTGCATGCATTGCGCGCCATCAAGAGAAAACGCAGCTTAGTCATCCGTTATAAGCGAGTCGAAGTCAGACTAATGGGCGCTGGAAACATCGGTGGAGGAGGAGGGAAAGGGGAAAGCCCGTTGCTATTGCCACTCGTTCTGCCTACTATTTTAGTAATTACTGGTTGAGATGGCCGGCTGTAACCACAGCGCAAATATACAACAAACAGGGAGAAACGGAGAAGGAAAGGGGGGTTGCTTGCTAGACGGCTACGTCCAATCAAACGGCGTTTTTTCGCTTGGTAGTGGGGAAACTCGATAATCTTCTATAGAGTTCCATAGGAATCAAAAAAGAAGCAAGAAGAGGAGGCTTTGGCTCTTTTGGGAAGAAGAGGGACGCCCATGGAATCTCATAGATTTCTACGGATTTCCCGATTGGGAGACTGCCCTAGTACTCGCGCTTTATTCTCTGGCCCTTTTTTGCTTGCGATTTGGGTTTGGCGCTTGAATGACGGAGGAAGAAGGGGTCCAGAGCGTGCTATAGAAGGGCCTTGTGGGCAATTATAGAAGGGACCCTGCCATAAGAACTGTAGGAAACTGGGAATTTGCCATTAACGCCGTGTGGGCAGTTTCTCTTCTTCCTTCCTGCCCTGCCTTTCTGGTAGTTCTCCGGGCTGCTAGAAAGTTCTGTCAGTCCTTGTATGGCAGCCTAACCTGGGCAACTTCCTGTGCTGCCCTGTAATGGCCTCTTTGTTCTTCTTATTAGTGAAAGAGGGAGAAAAGTCTGTCTGCAATTGCTTTATCTAGCCAGTCCAATCCAATCTAGCCCCGCTAGACCGCGGCCTTTTCCCAAGCCTGGGACTTTCTTATAGCAGCTTTTGACCTTGCATATTTTTCTTCTCTTTTACAAAGCCCATTTTGTAACTTTTTTTTTTTCTGGCTTATGTTTTTTCGACTCTTCTTTTCTCTTCGACGAAATACTTTTCTTCTTACTCCCCGAAAGATCTACAGCCTCTTTCTCCCCCTCTTGCTTGTTTCCTACTCTTGAAGATCGTAACGACGTCTAGGGGTGAGTTGACCTATTGTCCCTTTGTTTCCCCCGTTCGCTTACCCTGAAGCATGGCGAGGAACAAGCACAAGAAGTTTCTTTTCTGCTTTTCTCTGCCCTCATTACCCATCTTGGTCCTGGCCTGGACTGGCCTGGTCGGTACGCTGAAAGTAGAGGAGATAAGATGGACAGCAACCGTTCTACGGTCAGAGGCCTTCGCCTCTTGAGAATACAGACTAGACTCCCCCCCTCCCCCCATGCGAGCCCACCAAGTCGATGAGAGCAACCCCACGATACCCCGCCCCAACAGACAAGAAACATGATCCCCTAGGTTTGAGACAAGGTGCAAGAACGTCAGTCTGGCAAGACACCCGCCATGCTCCGGGTCTCCTCCAAGGCCCCGCTTAGCAAAATATGGCATGCATGGCATATGTGAAAAGGGCAGAGACAGCCAGCCAGATGTCTAGCTACAAGTCGGTGATCTTTCTTTCGTCTGCCCCCAGCGGCTACCCCTTGCCTTTCGCCAAGTTCTCTTGGTCAGGCTCAAGATACACGCAATGGCCAGAGACCCGACACAAAGCGCTGCCAAGAGCTGTCTTCTCCGTTTGCGGGCCTGAGCTCTCTTGTCTTGCGCCGTTGAATAAACTTGACAGCCCGTGCTTGCTCTACCCGTCTCTCTGTCTGTCCTTTCTCCTAGCTTCGTCCCTCTGCGGTCCTTGTCTCGTGTATAGCGACTTGTTTCTCCTCCAGCGTCCCGGGCTAGTCTTTCTTTTGCTCTCCCTCAAATACTCCCCTGCCCTCTCTTCTTTTGTATCCACCTGGCCAGAGACAGCGCCTTTCTCTCTTCAAACTCTCAGGCATCCACCCTCTTCTTTCTTGCACCCAGCTAATCATTTTTTTGGTCTTCTAGTTTAGCGAGCCTTTTTGTCTTTCCGCGCACGCACGCATTTCTTCCCTAGCTATCCTTTCGAGCCTCCTGACTGGATCTTGCTTCGATACTGCCATCTCAGGACTTCCTGTTTTCAATTTCTTTTACTCGCCGGTTTCTTTTGCTACACGCCATAAGCTTCCAAAATGGTCAAAGAAACCAAGCTGTACGATACTCTAGGCGTAAGTACATTCAACTCCGACGCATACGCCATATGGCCTAATATTGCCAATTCTCCGTAACTCACAATCTATATGCATAGGTTTCGCCAACTTGCACTGAAGCCGAGCTCAAGAAGGCTTACAAGGTCAACGCTCTCAAGTACCACCCTGGTAAGCCATTTCTGTATTACTCCGCCCCTGAAAACACTCGCGGACCCCGACTAACGCAAGAATCCGTGCCTTGTTCTTCTTTCGCGTAGACAAAAACCAGTCCAACCCCAAGGCCGAAGAAAAGTTCAAGGAAATTTCCGCTGCCTACGAGATTCTTTCTGATCCTCAGAAGAGATCCATCTACGACCAGCTTGGTGAGAGTGGCCTGGAGGGCGGTGGTGGCGGCAATGGCACCATGGGAGCTGACGATCTGTTCGCTCACTTCTTTGGTGGTGGTGGTGGCGGTTTTGGCGGCATGTTTGGCGGCGGCGGCGGCGGCATGCCTTCTCACAGAACCCCCAAGGCCCGCACCATTCACCACACTCACATGGTATCCCTCGAAGATGTGTACCGTGGCAAGGTCTCCAAACTGGCCTTGCAACGCTCCATCATTTGCCCCAAGTGCTCTGGTATCGGCGGCAAGGACGGGTCTGTGAAGCGCTGCGCTGGATGTGACGGCCGTGGCATGAAGGTTATGATGCGCCAGATGGGCCCCATGATTCAGCGTTTCCAGGCTGTTTGCACAGACTGCAATGGTGAGGGTGAGACTGTCCAGGATAAGGACCGTTGCAAGCAATGCAACGGTAAGAAGACTGTTGTTGACCGCAAGGTTCTCCACGTGCACATTGACCGTGGTGTTCGTAACGGCACCAAGATTGAGTTTCGCGGCGAGGGAGATCAGGCCCCCGGCATAGAGGTCGGTGACGTGATTTTCGAGATCGAGCAGAAGCCCCACGCCCGCTTTACACGCAAGGATGACGACCTCTTGTACCAGTGTGAAATCCCGTTGGTCACCGCTCTGGCTGGTGGCACGATCCACATTGAGCACCTGGATGACCGCTGGCTGACGGTAGAAATCCTGCCTGGTGAGGCCATTGGCCAGGGTGCTGTCAAGATGATTCGTGGCCAGGGTATGCCGACTCCTCGCCACCACGACTTTGGTAACATGTATGTTTCCTTCTCTGTGAAGTTCCCCGAGAAGAACTGGACCCAGGACCCGGCTGCTTTTGAGGCCTTGCGTAGCGTCCTGCCCGCTCCAATCGACATGCCCATGCCTCCCAGTGATGACGTGGTTGAGATAGTCGATCTAGAAGACGTCGACAATGCGGGCCGGCAAGGTTTCGGTGGAAACGCTATGGATGAGGATGAGGATGAGGACGGCCATCCTGGAGCAGAGCGCGTCCAGTGCGCTCCCCAGTAAACTATAGACGGCGTGCTTTGTTTTTCTTCTGTTCTTTCTTATCCATTCTATTCCCTCCCTCCCCCATTTGTTTCATTTCTTTCAGTCTCTTGTCTTTTTTATTTTGTTCTTTTTTGGGTTTATTGGAGTTTTCTTTTTGTGTGGTATTTCCGTTTGACTGTGTGCCTTATGCTATTTTTTCCCCTTCTTCTTTTGCTTGAGGCTTTTGTTTCTTGTCCCGCATGAGCAAAGATTATTGTTGGAAAAAGTGAGGACTAGAGGGAGGATGAAGGACGAGAAGATGGGCAAACACGCAAGATAAAAATTAAGATTGGCGATACTGCTTGCTGATGCCGGGCACAAGTTACACTTTTTTCTCCTTGTTCCCTCACCGTGACTTTACTCGTCTACTTGCTTGTGTTGGGGAGGGGAGGTGAACTTATAGCGTTGCGCCTCTTCTACTTCTATTTTCCCGCTCGCCCTCTCATCTATTCCTGATCTTCCTCCTGTTGTCTATGCCGTGCCGTGTTTGGGAAATTGATACCTTTTGGTTATGAGAGCTGATGAAGAGAAGAGGGAATAGCAAAATGATGAATGGATTTAGAAAAGGCAAGCAAGGACTACGGGGCTAGATAACATCTGGCCGACCGGCCGCTCTGTGCTTGTCTTCTGGGTATGGCTTCTGCTTTGAATTTTGATACTCGCTAATGTTCATGATCTGTTTTCCCAAAATAGCGACGACAATGAAAAGTGATGTAGGTTGAGCTTCATCCAAACGCTGGAGTCTTCGTTGAAGTATACAGGGTTATAATGGTGTTCTAACCCTAACTATACCCACTTAACGCGCTAGACACGCGACTTCGTGTCTACGTGACCAGCACTGTGTAACGTCGTCGCCTTGGCCCTGAATTTCCCACTAAAGATTTAACTCATAATAAACAAATCTGGATTTGACATCAACAAGAATAGCAGTTTGGTGACACTATTACTTGGCTTCACCTGGAGCCTGAATATTTTCTCCCTTTCCATTTACTGGCTAGAGCACTGTCTTTACTCCTCTCTTTTGCCACTTTTATTCGCAAGTCGACCAGAGTTTGAACCGGGCCATCGTATCATTTCCTCCCCTCTTCTCGACAACACCAACCCATAGCAAATATGACTTCGCGGTCGCCTTCTCCGGCAAGAAGCTCACCGGAACCCATTTACAGAGGATTGACTGGTCGATCGCGACTAAACGCGCTCCTGGCGGGCCATGACAGTGGCTCAGAACATGAGGACAGTGATTCAGAGTCGGCAAAGCCAACACGAAAAACTACACGAATCGCGGCTGTGAGCCCTCTGGACAGCTCATCAGGATCGGAAGACGAAATTGTGCGGCCGCGCGGTCGCTTTGCCGCACAGATGATGGCGCAGGCAACTGTGGGTGTGTCGGGCGATGATGGGTCCGATGACGATATGGGGCTCACGGCACGAGAAAAGCTGCGAAGGCAGCTTTTGAAGCCATCCATAGAGGAGAGGAGTCTGGAGAAAACACAGGACAAGTCTGATGATAACGATAGCGATACTAGCGATCATGTGCCCACGATAAAACGTCGCCTTAAGCCTAGAACTAGCACGCCTGATACGCAACCTGTCTCAACGAAAATGGTAGACGACAATGGTGATGAGGATGACGATCCTGCGGCAGATGAAGAGGCTGTCGCAGCCATGGCCAAAAACCCACGTCTCCAGGCTCTGTTGGAGCGCAAGCGCAAAGAGCGCTTAGCACGTGAGGCTGAAGAAGCGGCTCAACGAAGTGCTTGTCAGGCTAATATCGAATCGGACGATGATGATGTGGATGGCGATGTCGCCATGGATGACATCAATGATGCTGTTCAAGGCTCTATGGGAAATGCGACGAAGCAACCGCCAAGGGAGAGGACGTCGAAGCAGGCACGACAGGCAAGCAAAAAGGCCATGGAGGATATCCATCGCGAAACACAGCGCATTCAGCGGAATATGCAGCTAGCCCATGAGGTTAAGACGCGCAAGAAATTCGATAAAAAGAACCTGCTTGCCATGTTCGACTTTAAGCCTGCAGGCGACGAGGAGGAAGAGGAGGAGGAGGTACGAAAAACGTCTGATGAAAGCCAGGAAAAGCAAGATGTAGATCAAGGAGAAGCTGCAGTGGCCGCCTCACCCAACAAGACCACTCCCACGGCTACTCCTGCTGCACCCGACATTAATAGGGCCAACGAAAGCGCTATTGCTACTTCTAATGCTGCCCCTGACCACTCAGCTAAAAAGTCGACTCGTCAAATCAAGATCCCCGATCTCAAGCTCGAATCTATAACGTTGGACGATGCTGAAATCGAAATTGTCGATTACTCCAATGATCGTGTCAGCAAAATTGCGGTTCCCATTGAGAAAATGGAGCCCGGAATGGCTACACTGTTAAAGTTTGCCGGGAAAGATGAGGGCCACCATGTGCGGCTTATGAAAGAGAAAGCCGAGGCGGATTTGCGGCGCAAAGCACGTCTACAAGCAAAGCGTGAGCACGAAGCACGAATCAAGTTGCTTAAGAGCAAGGGAATTCACGTACCGACCGAGGAAGAGCGTGAACGAGAGGCCGAACAAGTCGAGGACATCTTGGCTAGAGCCCACGAGGAGAACGAACGTATTCGTAAAAGGGAGCGAGAACGGGCAAAAAAGAACGGCGAGGAGATGGGCCAGGACCGGCTGTTAGATGACGACAGTGGCGATGAATCGTTTTATGGCTCTAGTGGTGATGAAGAGGAAGAGGGGGAGGAGGGGGAGGGGGCGGTATTGGAGCTTTCTGGCTCAGAGGATGAAGAAGAGGAGGAGGAAGGGGGAGAGGACGAGGACGAGGACGAGGATGAAGACGAAGACGAAGGCGAGGACGGGGAGGTCAAGGCAACGGGGCCCACTATCGAAAACGATGACGACGATGAGGGCGAACAGATCGTTCTCACTTCTCGCCGACCAAAAAAGAAAAACGCCCGGATACTTTCTGACGATGAAGACGAAGACAAAGGGGCTTCTGCGGCCCCTGTAACTTCTGACGACCCAAATAAGACCATGCAAACTCCTCGCTCTAAAGCTGGGCTCGCTTTTGGTGCATCAGCCGGTAACCAATCCCCTGCTGTTCCCACATCTGTTCTACGTTCTGCTACAAAGCCCTTCATCCCCGGGGTACCAGTGACCAACCCAACCAAGTTGGATCTCGCCGAGATGTTTGCTGGGACATTGAATGCAAGTCAAGATCCCGATGCTGTAATCCCTACCTTTGATGGCGCCTCGATGCCGGATTTCACACAAGATGCATTCAAAATGCTACCCGATAGCCAGCCCGATATCATTATGGCTAGTCAAGGGCCTGATAGCCAACTTGACTCTCAGGGGATGAGTAGAAAAGGCCAGACAGAAGACGAGAGCCAGGGCGTTGAGACGCAGGGCTTGGTGAACAACTTTAGTTTGCGGTTTTCACAGGCTGGAGATAGGTTCGATACTTTGGACGAACAGGACTCCGCACTATCGCAGTTGTCAAATGTGCAAATGACGCAAGATCAGGGCTTGGACTTTGTTGAGCCACTAAGAGAGCGATTTGTCACCGCCGAGCCGACACAGCGAGATGAAAGCATTGTGCCGGAATCTCCTGTGCCTGAAAAGAAGGCCAAGAGCCGACTCCGATCTAAAGAAGAGGCTTTGGCCGCACAAGGGTCAGCGCGGGAATCTCAGCCCATTCCAGCTAGCCACGAAACAGGTGTGGAAGCCGCTGGGGACGCTGCTGTCGATGAGTTTGGTTTTGGCACGCGGTCTGCTGCAGACGTATTGAAAGAGGCAGCGCGCAAACAGAGAAAGGCCGAGAAAAAGGCAAAGAAGCTGGCTGAAGCGTTTGACCGCAAGAAAAGCAAGGCCAATGAAATGGTTGACGACCAAGCCGAGGAGTCCGATGATGAATATGCCGGGCTGGGTGGTGTTGATGGGGACTTTAGCAGTGATGACGACTCTGATGCGGCATCCGTCAAAGAAATGATTGATGACGAGACCAAGGCCAGCACAGCCGATGAGCGGAAGCTAGCAGCCTTCTACAAGTAAGTTTATGGATCCATTAGAGTGCTTAGGCTATATAGACGAGGGCCCTGCATATTCAGTTTCCCTTGCAGTTTCTCTATCTGGACGACTCACCATACTAACCACCGGACTTGCCTTGTAACAGCGAACGTGAACGAGTGGCCGAAGAAGCGCAGGTCCAAAAGCTCTACAAAGACATCACTACCGGAGGCCTACGCCGTAAACGCGGCACCAATTATGACCTCTCGGATTCGGAATCGGACGGCGAGCGCCGACGCCGCATGAAACGCCGACAATTTGACAAGATGCAACGGGAGTTACTTGCCAATGAGCGACTGCGAAAGACGGCCGAAGCCCCTGGGAACGAAGCTTACATGCGCGCCATTGTTGATGAATACGCGCCCGACGAGAATTCTATTATTGAAATGGACATGCCTGATCTTGGCTCTGCTGAAAATGACGTGTCACAGGAAGCCCCGACACTTGGGCCTGGAACGCTCCCTCTGCGCAAGGCGAAAACCCGAAAGCAGAGGAAACCGCAGACTTTACAAGATGTGCGCTCACAACTTACGGAGCTACTTGATGACCCGTACGAGCGTGCCGCAGTCCTGCGCGACAAGCTCTCGGATGATGCGACCGACAACGGCGATGACGATGCTATTGAGGTGGCAGGTACGCCAAGTAGCTCTATTGATACGTCAGCTATAGCTGGAGTGCCGCCGCTGCGCCGAGCTGGATCGCAGGTTATTGACCGACTATCGCTTAAGCGCTCAGCATCAACGCACAGCACAGGCTCGGCAACGAGTGCTAATGGCCGGATGGCATTTACGGCCCCCGGTGCTTCTCAAAGCCGAACACGTAGTCTTCTTCGCGGTGCAACCAGCTCGTTGATATCATCAGGTATGGCCAATGCGGCAGCAGGGCCTTCGGGGAGCACGACAGGTGGAGGTGTGGGCGATGCAGCTCCAATGCGCAAGGGCGCTGTCAAGGGATCTGGCTTGAGTGGGTTTTCGAGAGAAAACGAACGGAGGGCGGCCTTGGCAGAAACGGAAAAAAAGAGGGAGGCAAAGAAGCTCAAGGGCGCAGAGAAAAGAGCACAGGCAATTGGCGGCTTGTTTGGAGCGGGCAGCTGGGAGTAGAAGGGTCAAAGCATGGATGGATGATGATATCCTGTATGTTTGGTATGGAAAGTAGGAAGCCTAGATATCAATGGATCATCTATATATATATATATACAAATGCCGTTGCACGCCGTTGTGCAACGGCGTCCTGACTAGCACGCCAACTCTAAACTAACGCATGTATATAGCATTGTATTGCTCAGATGTACATGTCCGTATTCGGAGGCTGTTTTTGTTCTCTTAGTTAGCCATCAATCTGTATAGTACAGGAGCAACCGAAAACTCACCGGGACAAATTTGCGAAGCTTAACACCGGCTTCGCTAAATATCTTGGCTGAATCTTTGTCCATTGTGTATCCTTGATTATACACTACTTCGCTGATGCCGACCTGGCAGATTTTGATGCTACAAGTCAGGCATGGACATGTATCACAATACAACACAGACCCCTCACGGATGCGATCGCGGCCGGCCTCTAGCAGAGCGTTCTCCTCAGCATGCAGACATAGACATGTGCTCAGAGCCGCACCACTACCGCTACCACCCGAGTTGCATCGTGGACAGCCGCCATCCGAGCAGTTACATAGGCCTCGCGGTGTGCCATTGTAGCCGGTGCTGATGACACGGTTTTCACGTGTCACTAGTACACAGCCTACACGCCGTTTCATACAGTTAGATCGTTTAGACGCTAGCGCTGCCAGTGACATAAAGTACATGTCCCATGATGGTCGCATGCGCCGGGTGAAGTCAAAGTGGTGGTTGGCAAGGCGGCCCAGCAAAACATTGACATTGGGTGAGTTGTTTATGAGCCGGATGGCGGCCCGACTAGTGATGGACCGCACATCTGGACTGTAGGTGTTGGCATCAGTCTCACGGATGAACTCATGGATGTCGGTTGCCTGAGAAGACAGTGCAGCGATGGCACTGGGTGAAAGAGTTTTGATGCGATGGCTGTGCCGGATCCAGGACTCGGAGACTGGAGCTTCTACGCTGATGAGGAGGAAGAAGGGACGAGTCTCGAGGATATCCACTACAAGCGGGTCTTTGATGCCCACAAGAAGCCATGGCTCTTGCCAGCGGATTGTCGCAAAATTAAGCAGTGCATCAATAGTGTTGAAAGCAGGGTTGCGCTCATCAAACGGCTCAGGACAGGGCTCTGCTTTGTCCAACAAAACAATCGGCTTGAAGCCGTGGCAGCGTATGAAGTAGTCAGCCACAGTCTTTTTGCCAGCACAAATGCCTACAAATGTGTCAGCAAGGTTGGCTGTTCTTGGAGGAGAGTCAGCTTATCGCTGGGGACGTCTTACCGCCACAGATACCAACCAGCATCGTGGAGGAGTGTATGTGTATGTGTATGATTCGTCACGTGATGGGACGATGAAGGTACAAAGTACTAAACAGAGCCGGCGACACGACAAGCTTCAGGCACACATTGCAGGCCAAACAGCGCGAATTTTGAGGTGCCGAGACGCGTTCCTGCGAAAAGTTTGGAGTTGAGGTTCGCCCACTTGTCGCACGAAACGCAGCACTGTAAAGTATACAGTCCCGCACTGTCCTTAGTTGTGGGGGGGGGGGAGGGGAGACCTGCAGAAGCTTAAATGGAGGTCCACGGGGGCTTTCGTTTTGTTGTTATCGCAGCGGCTCTGGTAGAGACTCTTGTATTGCTACCATCTCTTGGGTTACAAGAGCCGTGGCTGGTCCGGCCTGGCAAGAAAGCGGACGTTGCGCTCTGTGGCTGTCGCGCGTATGTATCGGGCTGCTTGATATATGTGTATTTACGTATTTACGTATGCACGTATGTACGTGTGTACGTGTGTGCGTGTGTATGTATGTGCCCACGCATGTACATGTACATGTCCAAATATAGCCTTGTATGCTGATGTGCCTAATTGGCAAATTCCAAGTCTGGTAATAGTACAAAGCACAAAGAAATAGCGGATAGTGCAGCACGGAAAGAGCCTATGGCAGCATCACGTCAGCCAGCCATCGTGCCTTCTATTTTTGACGATCTCCTCACAGGTCTTAGTCATACAGCACAAAACGCGATTGCCTCAACTTTTCGCCCGCAAACTTTTTTTTTTCAAAAACTGACTCTTATATATTCTTTTCTTTCTTTCTTGTTCAACTTTTCGTCTTTTTCGCTGCCCTTTCTATACTATCGCCACAGTCTTTCGTGGGCTTTTAATCGTTCTTAGCCTCCTTCTTCGCTTCCTAAATCGCCATTCTACGTTAACCATTTCAAAAACGTCATTTGGCCCATATTTCTTCTGCGTTCCTCTTCCTCGTCTGCAAGTACCCCGCCTTCGTTTCTGCCCCAAGAGCAGGATTTCTCAAGATCCAGTCCCCTCTAGCTTCCAGGGCATAATCTCTCTAGGCTTCTTTCTGTCTTCCTGCATTTCGTGGGCAATCATTTTCTTCTGTGGCTGCTGCAAAGCCTATCCCTGCTCAGCCCACCCTGCCCTCTAGATCAAAAGACGGCAAAACTCCATCTCCTCTTCCTGTAACTCTTGTTGTGCAGATTCCTTGTTGCTAGATACTGACATTGAAGCTTCCACTAGCAACCAAGCTGTAAATACTGCAGCTTTAATTATACCCACAGCGCTTTTCCTTGTTCTTCATCTTCAGGCTTGTTGCTATGCTCAACTGCCAATCTCAAAACTTCTATATTTGGTGAGTAACTGTATGACAGATGTCTCGCCTCCCTAGCCAATCACAGCCCTTCTTCTGTTTTCAGTTTGCTGCATTTTAAACAACTCTCCCACCCTATTTCACGCACCCCACCCTATTTATTCCCCCATGACTCGACCGACATGTGATGCCCACCAGCTCGACTTGACTCTCCTGTTATCTTTACGTCTTTCTCTACAGCTTTCTCTGTGATTGTGTTGCTCGGCGCTAAGCTAACTTTGTTCTTTCGCTTGTTTCAATACAAGTCAGTCAGCTGGTCTTTCTCCACGCCCCGCGACCTTTCTAAACCTCTCTCGACGCTTGAACTTCTATTGCGCACGCCGTCTTTTTCTTGACGTATTTGCATCTTTCCGCTTAGCTTGCAACGATAGTGCCGCATTTTCCTCTTCTCCTGCCTGCGCGCATACACACATTCACACCCACACCTCGTGCTGTTAATTTTCAACCCCATAAGGACCAAACCACAATCATAAATAACTTGTTTTCTTTTCGCGGCAGCCTTCGGTATTTCCCTTCTGCTTGCCAAAAATATCCCACAAAATGACCGAGTCTTTGGTCGGAAATCCTCTCCAATTCGTGCCTCTCTCGTCTGAGATTGAGCTGCCTTTTTATTCTGCCCTTTTCTCCATGAAGCTTGAGCATGACATGCTCGATGACTCAGCTCGCACCATTACCGGAGCATACGAGGCCCGTGTATCTCGCCCCGAAGACAGTTGTAAGGTGCAGGTTGCAGGTAATTCCTTGACCTCCCAGTATACTGCCCCTCGGGGCTCTGGCCGCGCCGACGGCACTCTTCGCAACACCAATACTTGGGAAGGATTTAAAAATCTTGATCGCAGCGCCCTCCTCAAGCATTCGGCCAAACAAATTTGGGACGCTATCAAGGATGGAACCATCTACTCAGTGCCCTCACTACTTTCCTCCTTCATACTTATTTCGTATGCGGATCTGAAAAAGTTCAACTACACTTATTGGTTTGCCTTCCCAGCTTTGCATTCTTCCTGGATCCATGCGGCTGAAATCGCCCACATTACCTCCCAGGAAAGCACAGCCCTAGTTGAGAGCGTTGACGGCTGGCAGTATAGAGTCAAGGATCCCCGCCAGCATGGCTTTTTTATTGCAAAAAAAGTCCTTCGCTCAACCCTTAACGAAGATGGCGATGAAGCTACTGAGGTGGCTACTGAAAACAGGTCATTTGCCGGGTTCGATGACGAGGAAGAAGAACTTCCATATGCCTGGGTTGTTGACAGCATCGGGAGCTTTGATCGCGGCTTCTTTGATGGTGTTGCTGACGAGGACCGCTTCGTCGGGTTCCTTGACTCCTCCAATTATGCTCGAAACCCTGGCTGGCAACTCCGGAACTTGCTTGTCCTGGTCCAACGGCGCTTCAAAATGAATAAGGTCAATATCCTGTGCTATCGCGACATCCATAGCCATCGCGACGCCGCACGCACAATTATCATGACTCTCCAGGCTGTTGACAAGGCAGACGAGCCTCTTCAAGCCGCCGAAATCCCCAAAGTGACTGGTTGGGAAAAGAACGGTCCTACCTTCAAGTACAAACGCGTTAGCTTGGCGGCGTACATGGATCCAATGCGTATTGCAGACCAGTCCGTTGATTTAAACCTCAAGCTTATGAAGTGGCGCTTAGCCCCCAACTTGATTCTTGAGAATATTAGCCGACAAAAATGCCTTCTTCTAGGCGCTGGCACCCTAGGAAGCTATGTGGCTCGAAACTTAATGGCTTGGGGTATCAAAAACATTACGTTTGTTGATTATGGCAAAGTCTCATTTTCAAATCCCGTACGACAGCCTCTCTTTGTATTCAAGGATTGCTTGGATGGTGGTGCTCCCAAAGCCCCCACCGCCGCCTCAGCTCTCATGGAAATTTACCCTGGTGTAACTTCAGTTGGTCACCAATTTGCAGTTCCTATGCTTGGCCATGCCATGACGAATGTTGAAAAGACCAAGACAGATTTTGAAAAACTGCAGCGCCTGATTGAGGAACATGACGTCATTTTCCTGTTAATGGACACTCGTGAGTCTCGTTGGCTGCCTACTGTTATGGCCAAGGCTGCCGGAAAGATTGTGGTGAATGCCGCCCTTGGCTTTGATAGCTATGTTGTCATGCGTCACGGTACCGAAATTGATGACGCCCAAGTCGCCAAAACTGGCCAAAAGCCGCTCGGCTGTTATTTCTGTAATGACGTTGTGGCCCCCTCAGATGTAAGCTGACTGTGGATTTACGTGTTGTTGTTTGTTCCTTGCTGTTGCTGACAGAAAGCTTTTATTTAGTCTATGCGTGATCAAACTCTTGATCAACAATGTACCGTCACCCGACCTGGAATCGCACCCATCGCTTCAGCAATGGCAGTCGAGCTACTCGCCAGTCTCCTCCAGCATCCCCTACAGGGCAAAGCCCCTGCTCCCAAAACCACTGGTCTCCATGCCGAACGTGAGCCTCCCAACCACCCATTAGGTACTGTCCCACACCAAGTGCGCGGCTTCATCTCCTCATTCCAGAATGTCGTTCTCCGGGGCGAGGCCTACCCCAACTGCAGTGCCTGTAGTCCTGTAATTGTCGACTCATACCGCCGCGATGGGTGGAACTTTGTCGAACGTGCGCTACGTGAAAAGGATTACGTCGCCGAGCTATCAGGCTTAGCTGAGCTCCATCGCAAGGCCGAGCAAATGGCGGCGGATATGGAATGGGATTCCGAAGGCGGCAGTGCTGGTTGCAGCAGCATTGGCTCTGACGGGGAGGGTGACCTTCTCTAAAAAGCCCCAAGCATATCGTTTTCCTAGTGTGTATAATGAATACTAAACACGCAGGAGTTCTAGAAAAGGGGAAAAGGTTGCATATATGAAGGGCGATGTGGAGGAGGCAAAGATTTGTCATGAAGAGGAACTAAAATCGACAGTAAAGGGCTAGGCAGGAAGGAAACAGCACCTATCTATAATTCCGGGAAAAATGCCAACGAGAGTTTTTTTGTCTTTGTCTTTTTTTCTTTTTCTTTTTAGGTCGGCAGTGTTGAACATCACAGCGGAATGAAGGGAGGGAAATATCTGGCGTTTTATGGGTTCTTTTTGTTTCTTTATTATCCTTTATTTTTGTTGTTTCATAGCCCGCATACTGGGAGAGATGGATTCATTGATGCACACATTATTATTATCATCATTAGGATGGGCTAGATAGAGGGTCAGCCTATTAATCAGGTTAGAAGTGAACATACATTAACAAACACAAAGAGGGGATGATGGCAGATAGTCGATGTGGATTAGCTGTGTTGTATCTCGGTAGCAGCAACATTAAATGGCCTGATTTAGTTGAAGCCAAACAGGCATGTATGTGATGACCGAAGTAACGGGCGGTTTGGCAAAAGACGGTCGTGTAGATAATAAAAAAAAGAAGAAGAAAAAAAGGGAAAAGTCTAGATTTCCCTATTAAGTTTGTGAACCAGAAACAAAACAAAGGCAAAGAGAGCATATGGGGAAAGAAAAAAGAATTAGAACAGCACGCGCTGTCTAGGCAGCCGCCATAAAGGAGAACAATCCACAAAACCCCTAAAAACGGCAAAGGACACAAGTAGCATGAACGGATACATCATAAATAGAAGGCAAACAAAAAACAAAAAGGAAAAAAAGATGGCAACACCACAGCCAGTGCCATATCACATCGTTCCTCGTGCGCCATGCGGCGCATCGGGTCGTCGACGACGTAATGAGGTGCCCATGGCATCCACTACCATGGGATCGGAGCGAATTGTGTTCTGCACTAGCCAGTCTTTGATTTGACCCTTGAGCGCCGTAATCATGCTAGTGTCATCTTTGAACGGCGCAAACTCTACGTTCATCACAGCTGTGATTTCCTTATCTAGGCCACCTGCAACACCCTCTAGTCGACCTAGGCCTTGTGCCAGCGCAACCTCAGCCTTACCTGTAGAGCCATCGTTGGGAAACAGGACCGGTCCGAGCTGGGCTAAAGCGATAGCCACAGTGATAGAGAGGCGGCGCAAGAGCGCAATTACTTGAAATTGCACGTAAGGCGCGCGGCCAGCAACCAGTGCTAGCATGGGGTTCATAACATTGGCGAATATTCTGGGCAGGGTCGGGCGAGTAATCAGTGTTATCTCAGCGACCAACATCGTAGCCATCAGCAGCCAGCGCCAGAAACGGCCATTCTCCATCAGCCCAAAGAACCCGAGAATGTACAGCAGCATTGCGGTACCTAAGTAATGTGGTACCAGGCGGTCCATAGCTCCGCGTTGTAGATAATCATAGACAGTTGTGCAATGCTTCCACTCATGCACACCAGCACCAAAGCGATCGTAAGCAAAGCGCTTAGCAGGGTCGGTCAGGGTATCGACGGCGGTCTTGAGCATTATAAAAAAGTCGGTCGAGCCAGGCCCGTCAGTGGGACCTACGCTGGATTTGTCGGGGTGGTGAATAGCAGCTAGTCGGCGGAACCGAGACTTGATTTCGCGATCGGATGCTGCGGGTGTAACACCCAAGGCAGTATAGAAGTTGCCCGTCCGGCTTATCTCATAGTCGGCTTCAAGAATAGTATACAGGAGATAGGTGGATATGACGAGCGTTTGGATAATCCGCCGATGTAGTGTGTGGCGAGGCGAGCCGGGTGCTGGATGCGGACTACCAGCACGAATAGTAAGAGTGTACCATAGCGACTGAATCCAGCCTGACACCATCTGCTCGAAGAAGAAGAGTTAGATAGGCAACCACGGATGTAAATATCGGAGAGTGAAGTAAAATGTGCGTGCTTACACTAGGGAGAAACCACCAGCCAAGAATGGAGAGAGCACCACTAGAGCTCGACATGACGACAGTTCCTCACAAAGAAGAATGTGGTTGTTGAATCAACGAGATGTTGACGAAGATGTTGCAAGAGAAACAAGGCCAGGAACAGCGTGATAGCCAAAACTATAGTCGAGCTTGTTGCCGCTGCTGCACGCACACAAATGCAACGCAATATGCAACATGTAGCAACTGACTAGGATGTGGTGCGGTGCGATGCGGTGCACGTCCGTGTGAATCAAGGCCAGAACGACGAGGACTGGAGCAAAAGGACAAGTAGAAGAAGGACGGGGTATAAAACTGAGAAAAATACGGCTTGGCTGTATTTGTAAAGGAAAATAATAAAAAAATCAAACGTAGCCCAAAAGGACAAAATGGTGAAAAGAAGCCAGACAGTCGCTAAGGCAATGAATGAATAAATAGCAAATACGTGCTAGAACAAGTAACAAAATATGTGTTCGTTGTTTTGTTTCTCCATGTGTTGAACCAAGAAACCTGTCTTCAATTCTTAGCCCAAGCACACAACTAACAAAAAGAAAGGTTGCCTATAGGCCATCCCTGATCCCTGTGGTGCTTGCAGCTGCATGACAGGTGTCATGTAAAGTATCAATAATGACAGCTGGCAAGACAAGGAGGAGGGTTCAAAGGCAGTTCAAGCGTCTCAAGCGTCTTAAGCATCAGGCATGCGTAACTCAGTGTGTGTGTGTGTGTGTGCTGGCGACTTAATCGTCCTATGAAAAAAATAAAAATAAAACGAAAACGAAAACGAAACGTCATGTTCAATAACTCAAACAGAAGATACTCTTTGGAAAAGAATGAGCCCATAATTAGGGCATCGATATTGTGCGTTGCATTTGTGGCACCCGTTTGGCCTTCGTGTTAGGGCTTAGATGCGCACCACACTCCGTGTGCCTTCCTAAAAGCGACAACATCTCATTGAAGATCACGAGCACAGCTAATAGAAATGAGAAATAATATATACAATACACTATTTCATTAGGAATTGATATAACGGCCACGGGTATACAACAGCCGTTCACCATACCTGGCGGGCCGGGGGCTTGTTCTTCAGGATGTCGTCAATCTCAGCTAAAATCTCTGGCGTCAGTTTATCGACGACAGCCAGTGCACCCAGGTTCTCTCTGACCTGGTCAACCGAGCTAGCGCCCATGATAGCTGTACTGACGTTCTCGTTCTTAATTACCCAAGCAAGCGCCAGTTGACTCAGCTTGCAGCCCAAACTGTCTGCAATGGGACTTAGCTGCTTAACCTGCTCAATAATGCCATCCCAAGTGCTCTTGTCGGTACGCTTCCAGAAGCCATTGACATACTCAATCTTAGTCTGGGCAAAGCGAGAGTCTTCAGGAATACCTGAGTTATACTTGCCCGACAAAATTCCTTGACGCATGGGCGACCATACAGTCAGCCCTAGGCCAATCTCGCGGTACAAATGTGCATACTCATGCTCGACACGCTGGCGCTCAAGCATGTTGTATGCTGACTGCTCGACAATGGGGCCAATCAGGCCCAGTCTATCAGCCACACGCCATGCCTGTGCAATCTCATCGGCATCCCATTCCGACGTTCCCCAGTAAAATGCCTTGCCATTGTCAATCAACCAGTTGAAGGCACGAACAGTCTCCTCCATGGGTGTCCTGCGATCTGGGCGATGGGCAAAAATAACATCGACGTAGTCAAGCTGTAGTCGTTTTAGAGAAGCTTCGGTAGCTTCAATGATGTGTTTCCGTGAGAGGCCCTTGTTGTTGACTGGGAAATCACCAAAAGCCGACCCAAAATATACCTTGAACATAATGTTAGCAGGTGCGTAGCATAAAGCTAGACAAGATTCGCTTACCTTGGTGGAGATGACGAGGTCGTTCCGCTTCCATCCATACTTTCTGATAGCCTCGCCCATAACTTTCTCACTTTCACCGCCAGCATAGGCCTCAGCGGTGTCAAAGAAGTTGACGCCAGCATCATAGGCAGCTTTCATACATTCAAGAGTACCCTCTTGGTCAACATGGCCGCCATAGGTAAGCCAACCACCCAGAGACAGGACAGAGACCTGCAGCCCAGAGCGGCCAAGGAAGCGGTATTTCATAGCAGAGGAAGTTTCGGAAGACATTATAACGTAGTGTTGACAATAGATATGTGCGTATGTGTGAGGTGGGTGTGGGTGTGGGTGTGGGTGTGGGTGTGGGTGAGTTTGGGCGAGTGAGTGTCTATGTGAACGTACTTGCACCGTAGACCACTCAGAGTTCTTGAGTTAAGATACACGTTTATTTATAATCGAGCAAAGGGCTATTACCAGACAGCCCCCGGTTAGTTCCATTACTAATACGGAGGGGCCAGCGTTGCATAATCGGCTGTTCATCCTCAAGACAATATCTGTTAAGAGATGTGAGAGCGGGGTTAGCTTGCTGACTGATATTCTAAGCCACATGTATACCATTTCTATAGATCAGGAGCATCCTCCAAGCGCATGTACATGCATGCAGATTTGCGGCGAAAACACAATCCCGGACGATAAGAGCGGGAAAAAGATCCTTGGTCTTGTGGGAAGTAAGCAACCCATACCACGTGACTAGCACAGAGAGCTCGTGTAACATGACCGCGGAATACCTACTTACACTATCATGGGTTTATATCAGTTCTGTGGATTTGTGTGCACAAAAAAGCAAACGGAAAGTATATCGATACACTAAAATAGGCGAAAACTGAGAATAGTGTAAAGAGGCTCTTACATAAGACTCACAACGCTGTTTCCACTTTCTTCTGTTTGCTTCTCTATGTAGCAAATCTGGCTCAACGTCTGCAAATATGGGTATCGCTGAGCTGAGGCAAACGGGAAAGCGTCGTAACCCGTAGAAAATCTCTTTCTTTCTCTCTTTACCCCCCACACACCTCGCCTCATATCACCAAACCATCTAGCCCGCCCCAAAAACTCGCCACGGTGGACATCAAGGAGAAAAAAATGGCAAGCCCAACACGCTCTCCGATGATTAGATAATGTTGAAACTACTAACCTGGCTATTTCTTAGCCCAATAGTATTGATCTCCAAAGCCAATCTGGCTTGTCTTCAAACGAGCCTAGGTGTGACAATGCCATTAACATTAGCTCAACAAACAACGAAGAGGACCCTGTCCCATATAACGAAGGAGAAGAAGAAGACTCTCAACATCCCTCGCAGTTGGGCGCCTGCTACAATTGTGGCCAACAAGGGTGATTTCAACTCCTGCAACTCATCTCCTTTCTCCTTGTAACTTGCACCTAACTTTTATCTTACCAGCCATCGTCGTGTAGACTGCACGGAGCCTAGAGTCTTCACTGGCACCTGCAACGCCTGCAATGAGACTGGCCATATGCGTCGCGATTGCCCAACAAATCCTCCCAAGTGCCAAAACTGTCTTCAGACCGGTAAGTAGCTTGATGAAATATGGTGCCTCTTACAATACTAATAAGGACAACCGCCACCCTTACAGGTCACAACTTTCGCGAATGTGGAAATCCTCGTTTCATCGATAGAGAGGCCATTGAGGATATTGGAGCCAATGAGGCCCTTGCTGAAATCTCACTCGCAGCCGATGACAGAGACTGGATCTGGGCCGAAAAGGCCGTCAAGAAATATTCCAAAATCTTTCCGGAAAAAACATACGTTGATATCCAGAACGATATTATGGAAGCCAAGATAAATTTGTTCTTCATTGCCTTACCATCCAACTTGATCAACACTAAAACTCTTATGGATCTTCAGGGTAATCTTGATCGCCAGTATCGTGTCAACTACCGATTCTCTCAAAAGTGTCTCCGTCGAGCCGAGCAAGACCACTGGCCGGCTACTTTGGAGGAGAATCTCGAGCGTCTCCAAAATGCAGGTGAACCCGTGGATAGCTTTGACTCTCGGTGCTACCAATGTGGTGAACTTGGCCATATTGCCAAAGCCTGTCCTCAGGGGAAACGCATTGCTCAAACTAGCGAGGTTACATGCAGCCGTTGTGGGGAGGCTGGCCACGTACCCCGAGATTGTGAGTCAAGAGATAGTTTTCCATTTTCCAAAATCTAGAATACGAATTCTAACTCCTAAGCCAGGTCTAAATGCCCCCGACGAGCGCTTTGGCTGTAGCACTTGTGGGTAAGCGACTTCTTCAGCCCTTGTTTTCTTCTTCTTTTTTTTTTGCTTCTTCTGCTAACTTATAGTATCAGTGACCGTGGGCATATCTCGTTGATTTGCACTCGTGGCAACTCTAAGCCACACAACACCAAGTGTCACAACTGTGACCAAGGCAAGTTATCCTGTTCACCTACATAATTTCAGGCTAGCTTATTAACAAAAAGTGCAGAAGGCCACATAGCCCGCGATTGCCCGACGAGCAAGACTGATAAGTCTCGTGTCAGGACCTGTCATAACTGCAATGACCCAGGCCACATTGCGAGAGAATGTCCCGAGCCTCGGCGTCAACCTAAATATGACACGCTAGACATACCTGCCGCCGACCCATTCCCGGAAGACTCTACTACGCTTGACTTGCATTCGAGCAAGGATTCCAATTTTGGTGGGCTCAACAGGACCTATGGAATTCAGGAATCTTCAACAGAGTGGTGATTTGCTATGGCTTCATACTTACTCTCTCAGTGTTCCGCATTTCTTATTTTTTTTATTATTCTAAAGTAGCACAGCAGTATTCATAACTTACAGCCTACAGGAAAACAAGATCCAGGATAGCATGAAATTAATAACTAGACTCAACCTTCAGCCACCTGAATCAAACATTTGACATCACAATCACAAATATGCCACTAGGTGATTCTGCCGAGTACCTGCTGGAATCTAGAAAACCATTCAAATTCGGTAGCCATCATAGCCCCAAATCAGCCATTTTTGGATAGGCTAAAACAGACATGCACAAACAATTTGAAGTATTGAATATTAGGGTAGAACAGGAAAAAATGACATAATATTTTAAGCAAAGTTGTCATGGCGGAAGAGCACACGATAGCATGGAAAAAAAATAAGAACCCAATCCTGAACTAGAGGCTAGGGAAACAAAAACAAGGCCAAGTCCAGTAGTCGAAACGCTCCATCAAAAGAAAAATCGCAGAGCAAGAAAAGAAAACATGTACCGAATAATGACGAGAAATATGAAACCATCAAGAAAAAAATACGTTGACTACCAAGTCAGATGGTAAAATAAGAAGAAAAAAAAAAAGGATAAGAAAAATCAAAGACGTTATGTGATTACATAGCATCGTCGCATGTCGTAAAGTTGACCAAGAATAAAAAGAAAAAATAAACCAAATAACTGGCGTAAGAGATAAGAATGTCGAAAGTGGATAATACGATGAGTCGTGTACGTCATGAATGGCAAATCAGCCCAGGTCAGACTGGAAGGACAGAGCAAGTTTCAAGCCATTACAGACTTCTTACGCCGAGAAAATAATCTGCGGTGGCTTGAAGCTTCAGGCTCATGAGATAACGGACTAAAGGTCTGGCTATTCATCATACCAGGAGGGGGCTCCGACGACCGCAAAAACGCGGCTAGCTCCGATGTGCCAGTTGCGCGGCTAATATGAACGGGTTCCCTAGGTTCATAGCGTTTCATAGGTGTTCTCCGAGGAGGAGCAACCCCTGAAGAGTTATTCTCGGCTGTCATACTGTAACCAGTAGAAGCAGCACTAGGGCGGCGTCCAGCCGACGTAATGCTATGAGCAGATGATTGGCTAGGGCGTGACTGACGAGCCGTCGAGGCATTTGAAGATGTATCAATAAGGCCATATTTGTCATAGCCTGGAGGCATGTTGACCTGAATAGGGATGTAGCCGCGACCGCTGTGAGAGGTTACGACGCTACCAGACCGACTTTTAAGTGAGCGGGACTCATTGACATTAGGAGTTGAGGTATTTTGAATTGAGTTGTTGCGGGAAAACCGGCCTATCAAGCCAGGCATGCTCGACTTTTTCTTCGGTGGTGCCACCGGTGTACGTGCAGCATTAACTGATAAAGGAACGACAGGTTGGGCCGGGGGAGGCTCGTAGTTCCGAAGGAAATCGGCGAGAGACTCTTCTCTAGCTGGTACTGGCTTGGCGCGGGGTTCGGGCACGGCAGATTCAACTTCGTCTATGAAATCTTCCTCGTCGCTGAAATCAATAGCGTAAGGATCACGAACACGACGGGTCTTACGCTGCGGAATAGGCATTTCTCCACTGTCGAAGAAAGTGCCATTGGAGTATCCCGCGGGCCGCTTCAGAAGAGCAGACTGTGAAGTCACGCTCGAGTTAACTGACACATCCGTGCCTCGGGCTGATCCTTGGCTCTTGCGCAGTTCCGAATCGGAATCCATTAACCTGGTGCGAGGTGTTACGATTGTCGATACACCAGGGCGAGGTGCAGCAGCAATAGCACCACCACCCATAGCACTGGGGGGTCCACGGCGAATAAAATCAATGAGGTCGGCGTTGTTCTCACGACTGTCTACAGCTGCATCACGAGCCATCAAACGATGGCGTTTAGAAGCATCTATAGACCCCGATGTGTAAAGTCTAGCGGAAGCAGAATTTGTAGTTCGCATGCTACTAGACCGGCCAACAGCAGCAGTTGGTCTCATAGGGGGGTTGTCACCACCCGGAGGCCCAGTGGAACGAATAAAATCAGCAAAGTCCATTGTAGAGTCACGCTTAGCACGTGCGTCACGGGCCATAGTGTTCATGCTGCGGGGCTTGGCTACCAAAGGTGATGCGGTTGCTTTGGCAGGAACAATGGGAGGTGCACTGGTCTGAGGTTGTATGGGGTGAGAAAGGAGTGGGTTTGGCTGAGCCGTGTGAGCAGAACTGACTGAAGCCTTGCGTGGAGGTTCAGGAGAGTTTGATTCCGAGCGTGGAAAAGTCAGTTCGCCAGCCGTGTTTGCTCTGCGGGGCGTTCGTGGCATAGCAGGACTACCACTGCGTGGGGACTGTTGCAAAGCCATATTAGTAAAGGGGGTTTCAAGGGAGAAAAAATAAAAACTCGAAATCATTGACGCAAGGGATACACGACGTATTAAAATAACAAGTACTTACATCAATGTTACGCATATTTTCAGGGGTAAGCGTATACTGAATGGTTTGATCGCTTTGAATGAGCTCCTCGAAATTCTTTGCCATATCTCCAGCCTTACCCAAATTGCTTTCTTCAGATGTTCGTACAAGCTTCAAGCGGCTACCAGTAGCGGATCCAGCAGAGCCAGAAGTGTGAATAGGACGTGGCGGGATCTTGTCCTCGAAGGATGAAGTCGAGGTGGGACTAGGGTGCTCCTGAATGGGAGTGATTTTGGTTTGACTTCTCAAAGCAGGAGCTGAAGGGCGGTAGGTCCGGTCAAGGGAGGCATCGTCAACCTTGGCCTGCCCAAGGACAGGCGACTTGGAAGACCCTGAAGGTGCAGAAGAGGAAGAAGTCTCCACAAACTGAGGCATGCGGGGGGAATGATGAGAATTAGAGTTAGCAAGAGGAGAAGATGCCTGTGCTGGGGCCCTAAAATATTCTTGAGGAATAGTAGGTGATTGTGCCATAGCAGCAGCAATGTGAGGGGCCAATATTTCTGTGTGCTTAATCCTGGGTTGCTCAGCGTCATTGTTGTAAATAGCAAGTTTGTTGATTGGAGCATTGCGAGTAACACGTTCAGGGTTGCGGGGGGGTGGGCCGGGAGAAGCGCATGCCATTGAAGGTTCTTGCTCTTCCATTATAGGAGAAGCAGATACGCTGCTTGTGTGAGAGACGCTAGATGTTCTAACCCGTTCCAACGTGTCAATAGACGATGCGCGTGATGCCACGGGACTTTTGGGACCGCCAACTTCAATTATACGAACAGAGTTGATACTATTCGTACGCTGAACGTCTTGAGAGTTGAAGCCTCGCGTGGTGTCAGAGAGATTGGGAGAAGCGGAGCCAGTGCTAATAGATACACGCGCCGAGGTGAGAATCTCTGGCTCCTCTTCGAGTTCATCAAGTTCATCATCCTCCAGTGTGATCTCCTTATGATCAATACGTGTACGGTGAGTAACGGGGATGCTCGTCTGAATGACTAGGGGAGATTGAAGAACACGGCTGCGGCGCTTGGAAGACACCGGAGACGCAGGGAGAGAACCATGAGGCCGATCGGCTTGTGAATCAATGCTACCCTTTTCAAGGCTAGACGCAGGCTCACTTGTGAGTTGGGTCTCCGCAGCTTCCGGCGCTTCTTCCTTTACTGAGTTCACAACTGGCTCTCTAATCTGTACCTGATCTGGACCAACAAGCTCGACATTGTCTGTACCGACAAAAGCAAATGGAACAGGTTCCGGGCTGGGAAGGGAGTATGATCGCTTTCTCGGCTCCAATGATACATCGTCCGCAAACAGAACTGGTGTGAAGAAGCTCAATCTCTTAGAAGAAGGAAGCATCATGAAGCTCTTTGGCCGCAGAATTGCTGCAGAAGTGCTAAGCAGATCATCTGAAACGGATTTCTCGTCTTCACTGTATGATACGAGGCCAGGCACCTCAATCTCGTTAACATCGTTATCGGTAATGGGAAGAGGGACACTTTCAGGGTTGAGAATGGCGACTTTAGGAGGAACGACCTCGATTTCGAGTCGTGGGTTTACTTCTTCGACGACGGCTGGTTCTGAGAGACTATTGCTAGCATGTTGTGTGTGGTTACCCTTGAAGGCATCTCTGGGTTCTCTGGGGCTCTCATTGGCGGGTGTTCGAATACGCTTCTTCCATGCGCGCCAAAGACGGCCCAGTGTCCGATCCAGGGCAACACGCTCCATGTCCAATTCCTCGACTGATATACGATCGGCAGTATCATTGCGCTTTCGAGTTCCATCGCGGAGATTCTTCTCGAACTTTGCACAAACTCTTTGGTAACTAGCTTGGCCAGCAATGACCAGGGCCTGCTCTCCCATAAACTCTAGAATGGAAGTTAGGAAGATTGCCACAGCAGGTGACACGACCTCATTGCCCTCGTCACAAACATCGAGGCCGTCCTGTTCCAAAAAGAAGTCTTCGTCTTCTTCTTCCAAATCGCCAAGAGAGGAGTACACCATGCAGCGTAGGCGGGTGCGTTTCCACACAAGCTCTTGGTCCCAGTCTGAGTTTGTATTAGAAGGTTCCTCTTCAGAAAGCCCTTCGTCAGAGCCGCCGCCAAGGTACTCCCTGAGCTCCTCGTCAGCAAGATTAATCGCGTCCTTGGCGAGCTTAGGCTTGAGAACTTCAGCGACAGCAGGACGAAGAGCCGATAATGATGTACCACGGGCGCGGTGAAGGAAGTTGAAGAGAAGCTGGTCAAGGAAAGTGTTGACGAGTTTCAAAGCACCAGGGGTGACAATTGCAGGTTCAGATGACGGTTCAACTCCGTTTTGGTCGTACCACGTATCGGCGTGCGTGTCATGGTCACTTGTGATTATTTGGGAAGCAGCAGACTCAGCAATGAAAGCTGCTTCAGGTGAGATTTGCAAGGGAGGAAACATCATGGACAGACTGCTTCCGCTGTATGCTGAGGGTCTGTCACTAGAGAAGCTCTGAGTTCGCGATCGCATCACCCGCGGTGAAGCCATTGCAGAGGATGGCCGCGACATGCTTTGAGAGTCGGAAGCACTCATATTTGATGACAAAAAAGCTTCAGCAAGCTGGGGCAATAAAGCGCGCCAATGCAGTGAGGAAACGAGTGCGCGTTACACGGAGTGACATATACGGTGCGAAAAGACCAGAATTAACACAAAGCACAGTCCACTGCAAGGCACCCTTTACTAGTTCCGGGCGTGGCTGCCGTTTCTTGTGCCCGTTTGTTCGCTTGATGATCTGTGGTCACACGAAGATTGTCTGTAGACTTAGTAGTCTCTGAGAAGACAAAACAATATGCTGTGCTCCCTTTTTAGGAAGGCTTGGAGAAAACGGGTGTCGGGAGCGAAACAGACACGGCTATGTGAATTGGAAATCACGGAATAAGCACAGATCAGCACACTCTTGAATGTTTGAGTGTGTTTTGAAATGTTGGTAAACGGTAGGAGTCTAGAGAAGCGGAAAGTAGATAAAGGCGCCAAGCAGGACGAGGTCGAGGTTCAACTATGTAATGGATGTGAGGATTACGGTAAAGAAGGCGAATCGGAATGCCAGAAATTCAGATGGGACCGACTAAAAAGATGGTGCTGGCGGCGAAAAGATTGAGGTTGCCGTACAGCGGTCGTCTGTATATACAAAGAATGAATGACGGTTAGAAGGTGACAGTGGAATGGAACAAAGACAGATGGAAAGGAAACAACGAAATAGCCGGGAAGCAAACAAGCAGCATGAAGTGTTTTGAGGCTGGTTGCTTGGTGATGCTTTGCGCTACAACGTCGAGCAACAGAACCGACGGATTCTGGAGAAGAATGCACGGAGGCAGATGAGGAAGAGAAAAGAAAGAAATAGGAACCAAAGGTTATTGCGGTAGAGAGGGGCCATGGAATATGAATAATCTAATAGTAGAACAGAAATGATCGGCGGACAAGCCACCAGGCCAAGCGCCGAAAAAGACCAGTACAGAGCCGGGTTATTGACTTATTACGATGTCTTGGACTAGCAAAGATGGCTTGCGCATCATTGCCCTTCGCAGAGGCTACTAAAAAGGCCATGGCTTGGATCACGGCGTTGTCGGTGGTGAAGGAGGGTTGAGGAGCTTTGTGGACTTTCATACCTATTGATTATGAATTGGTGGATTCCCGAGACTCTGGGGTCCTATTATAATGCCCAGCTAATTGATGGAAACGGGCAGAGGGCTTAATCAAAGATTGGTGGAATAGAAGAGGGAGAGAGGAAGAAAAAAATGGAAAGAAAAGAAAGACAGAACAAATCGAAAGGAATAACGAGCAAAGGGGATAGTCTACCTATCTTGAAGGTGATGGATGATATCAACGAAGAGAAGGTTAAGGAGTGTCGTTGGAGAATATTTTGAAGGGAGAGAAAAAGGGAGAAGAGAATCACGGCTCTTGAAAATATTGGGGGTGGGTGGCAGGAGAAACACGGAAAAGAAGAAAGACGAAAAGGGCCAGAAAAGGGAGTCAGAAACAGCACCAGAAGCAGAAAGAAGGATAATCAATAGAAGGAAAGAGCAGCCTTCATGGAGTCTATGCCTCCTAGAAGAAGTAAGTGCCGGACTAGAAAGAGGCAGGAGAGACAAGAAAACAGGAAAGAGGGAAAGAGGGATAGGGAATATGAGTGCATGCTACCTTAACATATGATAGCATGGGGCTCAACTTCGAAGCCAGAATGGAAAGAGCAAGAGCAAGAGCAAGAGCAAGAGCAAGAGCAAGAGCAAGTAAGATGATAAAATCAAAGCGTGTGTGTGTGCACGCGCAGGTGGCTAGTGAAGGCTTCAGGCGACAAGGGAAATAACGGGCCTTAACTTTGAAGCCTGCTGAAGATCTCTAACTATAGTCGCACTTTCTGTCTTGAACCTCGCTATTCTACTTTTTCCGTCTCTTTCTCCTGGTCTTTTTTGTTTCTGTCCCTGTCCCCTCTGCTGCCGTTTTCTTGAGAGCTTGCATCCTTTTAAAAGTCAAGGGGTCTCAATTCAGGATGTTAATTCTAATAAAACAGTTTAAAAACACAATAAAACATTCCTTCCTGATTGGGGCAGGTATATGGGGCTGGATAAAATCAAGTAATATATCGCCAAGGTGAGATTTTTGGTGAGCGCCCCCTACCCCCTTCCCTTCCTCAGCATATTGTGAAAGCAAACAGATTGGAAAAGAGGGAAAAAAGAAGAAGAAAAAACGAAAAAAAAAACATTGTGATAATAAACAATTGCTTCTGCAAGCCATTGTTCGTCGTAATAGCTGGAAGTGATGTGATGTGATGACAAGGCGCAACTTTGAGTGGCTGTATTTCGGCTCTCGTCTTACCTAGCAACTTGTCCCTCCTTTGCTGTGTTCGCCCCTCCCCTCAGTTTCCCTTCGTTAAGTGTAACATTGTTCGCTGTGGTGTTTACATTGTGTACCATCAATGCGTAGCTTCTCCTGCTTCGCATATTTATGCTTTGTCGTTGTTCCCAATATTTGCTGTTTCTATTGCTGTGGCTTAATTTTTTTGGTAGCTAATAGAGCCCAGGCATCATACAAGACCCGTCTTTCTCTCTTTTTCTCGCCCGAGTTCATGTCATCTATTTGTACCTCCCTCTAATGCTAAGATAACGGGCTCAAGTTTCCAAGGCCAGATGGAAGCAAGTCGGGCCAAGTCTGGCTACAACTGGGGCTCGACAAATTCCACATCCCTGAAAATGCCACAAGATGCCCCCGTAATGGATGCGGTGAGTCTTGACAGCACCACTGACTCGCAATAGTGCTACTACTAGGCAATGGATAGCAAGAGGAGATAATGTTACTTTATCCAAATTAGCTGTCTATCGTGAAATAGGTAATAGCATGGGGCTAGAAGTTTCAAAAAAAGCAGTTGCTAATATAGCTCATACGACTTTTTTTTCGTAAGCGCTGTTCAACCAGTCTTCTGCTTTCTGCTTAGGAAGGTCTGAGAAAGGGACTAAAGAACCCAAACGGAGACTACTAAGCCCCGAACTGGAAGGCGTTCTAATGGTTTGTTCTTTTCTGTTTTTTCTCTGTGTGGTTTGATAACGGTTGGTTTTTTGTCCGGCCAAACATAGCCCATATGTATGAATGGATATTACAGGCAAACAAGGAAAGCTGGCGGCGCGCCTGCCTTAATTCCAAATAACAGGGCAACCCGAACGGAAATATAAAGAAAGCACAGACAAACGGAAGAAGGGGAAACCAACATGAGGGAAAAAACAAAAAGGAAATGAAAACCAGGAATGCCACAGGTACCAAGTTCGTCATAATGCAAAAAGAAAGAAAAAATACATGCCACTCACTACAGAGCCCAAGAAAAAAGGCCTGCGCCCAAAACCTTGATAAATGCACTTTCAGCAAACCGCAGTTGCACTGTATCTGACTGCAGTGGGTAGAGAGGACGTCAACTCACCTACACCTTCTGCTCGGCTCACATGTGCATGTGTGCACGCACGGGCCCTGTCCTCATTCTTCCCTTGCCAGTTAAGGGCCGTGCCTTACCCTTTCTTAACCCTGTCCCTTAGATGCTCACACTCAACCGGAAAAATCAATGTCAACCTAAGTCGGAATAGGTCAAGGTCCAGAGAGGCAAGGATAGACCCCTAGAGCACACGCTACTTGCTATCGTGATATCGTATCTGAGTACATTATGCAAGTATACATAAGTATACAGGTATATACATATACATATACATGCACATACTGCAGGCACGGCTTGCGTGCTTACGGGTCAATCTCGTGAACGGAAATCCCCTTCTCGCACTCTCATTCGCCTGTAATTGCTTTTTGCTCTGGCTCTACTGAGCGTCTATACTGAGAACTACTATTCCTTCTCACACCAGACTAGCCTATCCCGGCTTGCCTGTGCTGCATTTTGAGCATTCCTCCTTGGCCTGTTTTGCAGCTTCTCCCTCGAACCATTGACCCTACTCCTGGCTCTAACTCTCCACTTTGGCCGACTTTTGTTCCTTACCCCTTTTTGTCGGACTCTTGGCTACTTGTCGAAGCCTCCGCTATTTGGCTCTTGGCCCATTTCTGGGTATATTTTATGCAGCAAGCAGGGTAGAGTACGTAGGTACAGTACAAGCTTGACTGGTTGAAAAAAGAAAAAGGGCATTTCAGATTTATTCGCGACGATCATGAGACGAATTCTACTGTCAGTGCAAGGGGTCTCGTCATGAACTAAAGTATGCTATGAATAAAATCTTTAGGGCATTTATTCCAAGGGGATATCCGGCAGACAGCCTTATACTCGCAGTTATCAGCCAACTAGGAACGCGTGAAAAAGGAGATATTCCAGTAGCGCTCGGATGTATTTTGTTTCTATGAGGCAAACAACAATACATTTTTGCGTTGCGAAAGACGCATGAAAAACTGACCCGTTTGCATACACATGTAACTGTAACTCGTACCTGTACCTGTACCTGTACTGTACCTGCAATTATTATGCAAAAATACAAACGAGACGGTGAGCTGACAAAATAAAGCTGGTGGTTGAGGGTTGCTCTGACAGTAGACAGTCATTGACAAGCGAAACGAAAATATTGGTTGTGGATCACTGGTAATTGGTGAGCGAAGCCCATCAACCTCCCAACTTAACAAGCGAGGTAGCCTTAGCTAGCCCTTGCTGCTGTCTTTGGCAGTATGTGTTTCGTCTTTGAGCGGAGCAACAACGCACAGTGCCAGTGCCAGTGCCAGTGCCAGTGCCAGCCCATTGAATTGAAGCACTTGCCAGTATCTATTGTTTGCTAGTCACTCCACTACGTGGGGAAAGAAGCATGACACTAAAGAGGGAGGGGGACGACGTATGTACCTTCTGCTTGAACAGCTGAGAACTAGGACAGAGCAAGATATGTGCCATACCTCTTTCCTCTTGCAGAGCTAAGGATTCAAGAGGCGCATCATTCGTCATCCTTCCTTTTTTGTCCATTCAAGCCACTTTTTTCTACAGTGACAGGGCAATTTTTTTTTCCTATGCATTTGTGTAGTAGCCTGGCTGATGGATCATAAATCCCCTTGCATGTCTACCTAAAGGCATTCTTGTTGTCTCTTCTCTTACCACTCTGTTGAAAATCTACAACGGTGACATTCAAGACCCGGCTTCGGCCCAGGTGCACCTCGATACGATAGCTCAGCCGCTCGCTTTGTAGGAGAAAAAAAAAAGAAGAGGGCAGCAAGGATTTTCTTTGAGGGGGGGAGGGTAATTACTCTTCCTCTTCCTGCTGCAGTTGCAAGCTGAAAGAAATTATCTTCGTCACGGTGAGAAGGAAGATATATGTAATGTACAATTTTCCCCACCTCTTCTCCAGAGGGGCAAGGACGGAAAATAGCAGCTAGATCCGTAGCTAACAAGCTGCGGCCATGGTAGTGAGCGTGTTTATGACATGTTCTGATGTTGTCTGGCCTCCTGTTGACTTTATAGATAGACACATGCATACTCAGTCATGGCAGCCATGACATGATGATGATAGTCGATGGAGAATGAAAAGCACTGACATCTTTTGTTCAAGGGGCGGCAGCCTTCGAGGATCGCTTTCGCTCATAAAATGCTAAAAGGCCAAGCTGAACCAGTAGCTAGGGTCAGTCTGAACTTCACAGCTGGAGGGGGCTTGTTGTCATGACTCTAATTAACAAATTGGCACCTGAGAGCCCGCAGGCCAAATACTAGGCTCTGCATAAAATTTTACTCTGCACTACCTTTCATCTCATCGCGAGCATCAATAATCCAAACTCAAATCCAATCCCAGCCCTTTCCTATTTCCTTTTTGCTGCGGCTCCTGTCGATCTTGTGGCTTGCCTGTGATCTGCTCCCCAAGGAAGGTAACTTTGTTGGTGGTGGTGGTGGTGGTGGTGTTTTCTTTTTATTTTTTTATTTTTTCCAAAGGGCAAAGACTTTGGACAGAGGCGATGCAGGCTGGCCTGTAAAATGGCTTTTTTGTTGGCTGCTTGCAGGTGTAGCTGTGGCTTTTTCTCCCTTGGCTCAGCCTGCCTTACCGTCACAAGAAAAATATCAGAAGAAAAAGAGAAAATCACAGGTGGCTACGCTACTATCACGACCAAAGCTGGGTCTTGGCCACCTTGACCAAAATCGAAACAGCCCCTGTCTTCTTGGTCAGAACTATTACGATGGACTCAGCAGCAAGCTTACATTTCCCTTGTCTAAAATAGTTACAATTGCTTCTTCCGAGAGCTGTTAATGGCACTTCAAATAATGGCTTCAGCGTAGAAAACTCTGAACTACATACTTGGAGACTAACAATATGGAGTAGCCTAGGTTTAATTTAGACCCTAAGCTTATAGCAACCCAATCACCCATCCCTTGCAAGTAGGCTTGTCTTGTCTAGTTTTCTCTGTATACCCTTACAGTACTTTATCTGCGATGTGATGGCGGGGTGGTACATGCGTGTACACGTAGGGTCTGCAACCAAGGCCGACTGAATGGCAGAAACAGCCTTGAACTGGTTGGCTGTGGTGTCTTGTTCGTTTTATTTGTGTGACCGCGACATTGATGCCTTGGTGCTGGCTGCGATGGTAAAAGAAGGCCTCGCACATGAATGAAAAAGGGGGCTGCCTGGACCTTGCTGCGTCTACGAACTGCGCCAAAGGGTTGCAACCCTAAGGATATCATGGTTACATAAGCACGCCCGATAGAATGCAGCATGAAATGGGCGAGGCCTTGTTTTCTCGTGCTAGTATATCGAAGACGAGAGTTGCTCAACCTGCACGAACCAAGAACCCAAGGTGTTACAGAAAAATATGCTGGGCCGACTTGGCTCGGCATCAAAAGCAAAGAGGCAAGTCTGAGCGTGTGCATTTATGTGTGAAATCAAAGCTGAATTCGGGTGGACCGAGGACCAAGTCATTGCGGCCTAGCTTGTGCTCTATGTGTTTTGCTCTATGGTACAAAGTGGCTAGTGATGTATTTACCACTGTCTTTATCTGTGAATTGCAGCAGCATTAAGCCGAGAAAGTGCTGTTACTAGTACAACTGACTTGGGGCAAAAGTGCGACATGTTAATTGACAGTCGCACATGGTTACAGGGCAGACGGGTGTAAGTACATGGAGATAGTGGTACATGAGACCATGGGTTATAGTGAGCCTTGCATCGCATTGAGCCAGCCAAAGCTTGCTGTTACAGAGGAGGTCAGTAGGCCAGCTTGTGTAAACCAGCCCGTGTAAACCAGTCCGTGTAAACCAGCCCCTGTAAACCAGTTCGTGTAGTGCTTTGCAACCTGATGTATCAGGGAGGGCATGATGTTGCCAACCAGACAGCAAAGCATAGTCGGTGTGTTCATGGGCTGGAACGAGATGAGTTGGAACGAAATGTATGGAAGCACAAAGCGGGTGAAAGAGGCAAGTGATAGGAGGGCCAAGGGAGAGAGAAAAATGAAAGAATAAGAAGAAGAAGGAAAAAGGACGAAAAAGACCTGCAGGTGGGTGGACACACCTGCAGCTTGCCGGAGGGCTGGGGGACTATTTTGTGAGGAGAAAATATACGCTGGAGGGTGACAGCAGATAAGGGACTTTGGCTATGTGCAAGAATATGTTTCAGTGTTGAGAGCTGAAGAAGAGGAAGGGGACGAAGAAGAATGAGAAGAAGAGAAAGAAGGGGTGAAGCAAGGCCATCTATGGCCTATCACAGAGGCACGACCGACACACATACACACGCATTCCTCGTACATATCGTGCATATAACCACAGAACATGTCTTTGTGCTTTAACTCTCATCTTCTAGCCGTTCCTCCCATTCATAATCACTTGATTGACTGCCTTGTGTTTCTTGCTCCTCCATGTAGTGTTTCCAGAATCACCAAATTCCGTTCCCAGGCTGTGGCATATTTCACTGACTTGTACACCGTGGCCGCAGCAAAAAGTCCTTTTGCTTCTTCTGTCTAGTTTGAGCTCTAGTTCGTGTCTTCAGCTTCCTCACATACTTTTGTCCGGGAAGGCAGAGTCAGCGGGTCGCCAGATAAACCCAACTGCATCCAGCTGTCGATGGCGGAAGAGGTGAGCAAGTGGGGATAGAGAGCTCGAAGACCCGTGACGATTGGACTATGAACGAGGGCTATGGGGGAAATACGGGAATAGAGACATGTAACATAACAAATGATGTGTCGGCCTGACGGTGCGGCTAGATCAAGAGAGAGAGAGAGAGAGAGAGAGAGAAAGGAAAGGAAAGGGATAGAGGCACACAACCAGAAAGCCAGACAGCCACACAAGACACGTGTCTCTCTGCCTTGCCAAGTATGCAAAAGTTGACTGATTCGAAGCAGGAATGTGGCAAACAGAAAGAGCTTGCTACGCCTGCTTGATGGCCTCGTTTTTGACACTTTGCTGTGGGAGAAACCTCGATGGCTAGAAACTATGTGTCATGTGGTCCACAGGCGATAGCCTGTAGGGGACACAGACAACTGGGTCTATCGCCTAACCAACCTATACTTTGCTGCGGCCTCTGGGCCGTGGGCTGAGTGGCGGCTGTTTGGAGATGTAAGATGTGGCGGTGGCTGATGAAGGGTAATTGCACCGGCGTCGAGGTGCCGCGTGCTTGGGCAGCATGGAAGCGCCTATATAAGATGGAAATGGTATTGCCCTTGCTAATAATGCGCGGGAGTAGATGCGGGTGGTGACCGACGGCGAGAAAGATGCAACAGATGCTCGCTATTCTTCTGCAGAGATTCTGGAATGCGGCAGGTGGCGGGGATATCCAACCCTCAACGGACAGCTTGTCTTGTAAAAGTACACATATGAAGCGTGTATTGCGACTGTGTGCATGTATATGTACATGTACATGCATATGTACATGTGAACGGGTATAGACAGTGAGTGGTGTATCCTGAAGCGTGATACCTGTGCGAATAGATGATAGGACGAGTATTCGATAATTGGGCTGGTTTCAACTACGGTAGACATGTACTCTTATTGACTGGGACGCCAGGTTTTTGATTTGGGTTTAATAAAGTAGATTTAGCGCAGGTAAATCAACAGCAGTAGGTAACGCTGGTTACACACAGACCGAGATATTCAGCTATTGCAAGTACGAGAAATACAAGGCAAGAAAACAGACGGTAACAATGGTCACAAGTAAGACAGCTAGAAAGATCAAGTCAACAAAACAATCAAAAGCACACAAGCATTCATGGTTGAGCCCCTGCCTCCTAGATAAGTGATGTGCTAGCATCCCCCCCTCCTTTATTCTCATCCTACACTGATAAACTCTGGGATCAAGAAGAACTTGCCTTTGATACTAGTGGAAGTCACCCGGTTCTTAAACCGATTGGGCTTGATATTTGGTCTAGTAGCTGAGAACATGTATTTAATGTGGAGAGCGGGACTGCAAAATGAGGTCAGCTTCATTCATACCTTGGATTTGGCGGTTAGTATAGCACTCAAAACTTACCAGTGGTTTGAGCCCTGGGTTCCATCAGTTTTTCCTGCTTTGAGACTGGAGCTGGCTGAAGGTTGACCTTAAAGTCAGGCTCCACTGGCGAGCTGCCCGTGCTTGTAAGTGAGCTGAGGGACGTAGAGCGATTGCCAGACCATGGACTCTTAGCTGCTTCAAGGCTATGGAGGTAGTTAGTGAGCCACTGGGGCGGAGAAACAGTTTTGTTAGCAACATCGATAGCAGAAACGGAAGCATCTGAGGTAGTAGTAGTTGCACAAACACTCTGTAGACTGGGAGTGAGTAATTCCTTTTTGTGGTTGTTGTCAAAGCCGGTGAGTTGGCTATCTAGGATGTCAAAGCGGCCATGACCTAGACGGCATTCTGACTCTAACTGATGCTTGCGAATTTCCGCGACGATCTTGGCAATCTGCTCAAAACCGTTGGGGCGTGGAGGTTGGCGACAAGTAGAGCAAAGGAAGCCACGGGGGCATTGCATGCCTTGGGTTTGCTGCTCAGGGCAGCTGCGGGGACCGCGAACGATGCCAAAGCGACAGGGAGACACTAGGACTGGCTGCGTGAAAGGACAGCGGGAGCACTGGTGAGCTTCGTAGATGCACATGGTGAGTAGTCTGGCGATCCTAAGAAGAGTAGTCTTGTAAAGCAACGGGGATATAGGCAAGACTAACTGGTAGATGATAGATGGACGGGAAGCTAAGCAACGAGCAAGAGAAGAAAGATAGAGAACAACAGCAGAGAGGAGTAGCAAGATGGTCCAAAGACTGTGATCAAGGCGGCAATGGCAAACAAGAACCGACCAAGCTGTTGGGCTGTGACAGCAGCTGCCTCCGTATATATATACACCATCATCGCAATGAAGCTTCTTTATTCGCCGTAAACGTGTCTGTCTCATTGTGGAAGCTCACAATAGAACAAAGAAGCATAGTACTGGAGGGTAGAGCAAATGGCGTTGCGGCATATGGAAGCTGGAGGACTTTCTTTGTATTATGACTGAGACGAGAACAAAGAGTAGCAGAGCGACACTAGCTAAGCTTGAAGATTTCTTTGCCGCGTGGGTGACACTGACAACAAAGGAGAGAAAGAAAGGAACTTGCCGAGCCAATGGCCTTCATTGTTCAAGTCTTTTGCCTAGTTGACGTTTTCATTGTCTGGACTGACGTCTATGTCAGTTGTTCTTTGATGTCGAGTGGTGATAGATGGATGTCACGTGATTTGGGACAAGAATCTTGGGAGTAGTTGCGAAATAAAGAAAGAGCAAGTTCTTCGCTCCTTCCATACATGCTCAGGTAAGTTCTATCACATTCCCACTTGCCTTAACTTTGCTTTGTGACTGTAATCCCAGCGGAGTGTCCGGCTCCGAAGCACCGGTCACTACAGTGGAGACCGGCTTCAATGGTTGCGTCTAGGGTTAATAACCCATAATAAACGTGACCCCTGGCTGGCTTGTTTTTGGGCAGAAAGTTAACAATCGGTAATACTAATTAATGCCTATCTGGAGGAGTCTAGTTTTTGCGTCGTTCGGTAACACTATAGGCTTTCTTCACTACCTCCGTTCCTTTTCTCCCACTAACACCATCTTGAAGAGTGGCTCTCATCCCTGCTTAATGGGCCTTCAGTGGCTGGGCTAGGGCCTTGAGCCCGGATTAGCCCTGTTCTTGTAAGCTATGGCCCAAGCTAGATATACTCGGAAACTTAATTACATAATACTATCATGTGCTGGCTTTGTGGGCTATCCCAAGGCACACTCACTTCCCTTGGAGCTGAGCATGAAGAGCTAGTACTAAAAATAGGCACAGGTAGCTATTAGGTAAGACTGAGACACAGTAGGGCAGTAAGTGTAGGTTAGGCATTATCAAAGGTTTAGATGACATGACCATGATGCATCTTATTTGGCCGAATAGCTATTGGGGGGGGTGGGGGTGAGGGGAGGGAGTGTGTGTTGGAGTGTGAGTGTTATCGGCATGTCGGCATGTTTGTCTGTAAATGCCACCATTTAATATGTTTGTCGTTCTCACAGTCCCTTGTTGTCTGATTTTGTTCTTTTACCCTCCTGCAGCTCTTTCACCAACGACACATCCTTGATTTGAAGTACCCGGGTATTTTCAAGCGATCAAAGTCTGCACTCCCCTTGGCGATGACACAGATTCTTATGTGCCGTACTGAGGAGAATATCCACTCAGTTTTCTCTTCATCTTGCACTCCAGCAAAGCCTCTTCCTCTTCAATCAGACTCCCCACCGACTTCCAAAGAACAACAACCGTCGAAATTAAATGCCCACTATGTTGATCCATTCGAATACTATAATGGGCTTCTTGGCTTTGGCAACGACAAAAACTGGAACATGGAGGCCCGATTTCCCGACATCAACGGCAAGGGAAAGGGCAAGCGCAAGTCTGCAGGGAGGCCAACCGCTACCATTCTCGCTGAGCTCACCAAAGATCTAGACCAGGACCGAAAATGGGTGACTGTTGAGCCACCACTAGCACTATACAAGGTCCCCGAAGGCTGTCCAGCTGTGGTAGCAAAGTTGGCAGTGATTGCCAACAAGAACATCATGGCCCAGGCTGCCCAAGAAAAGGCAAAGGATGAAGCTGAGCAGGCCAAGAGAGCAGAGGTTACTGCAGCGGCAGAAGCAAGAGCTCTGGCTGAGAGACAACGGCTGGAGGGGACAGACAAGCCTCACTCACCGATTGTATTTCCCGGGCAAATGTCCAAGGATACAATCTCCATCACTGCGAGCGACAAGTCCGATCACAGAAAAGCCGCATCACAGAGAAATCATAGCCAAGTCTCGCTCTCCAATTCCAGCAGCACCGAAGACCTGATGTTCCGCAAGGTCGATATCGCATCACAGCTATCCGGGAGCAAAACCGAGCAAAAGAAACGGCGGCGGGCTTTTGCACGCCTTGTTGTTCATGCTACAAACTCTTCATTGTGGGCTGATCCCCCGGCAGGGGAAAGCAGCATGACCGGTGCAGCCAAGGGACTTTTGCGTACACTGTACAGACGGAAGCCCACGACAGGTGCTCTGGACCCTAACCAAAGCTTACAGAACACAGACGAGCAGATATGGGACCGCATACGAGAGGTCCAGGAGCAGCGAGTTAAAGAGAGACAGCAGAAGATGGAGCTACAGAAAAAAGCGTCAATCAAGATAAGAGAGGAAAGGGTAGCAAAAGAGAGGGAAAAAAAGGCAGCCGCGGTCCAAGTGTAAGTGAGCAACGGGTATCCATTCCTCATATTTTCAAGAGATTATTGCACATATTCTTACTAGTTGTTTAGTGAATGCGTGTCCTGTCTAGATGACATTGATTCCCAGGCCACGGTTGGAGTCATGTGCCACAACTACTGCTTTGAATGTTTCGAGCGCTTAATCGAAGCCTGCACAACCAACGAAGCCCAATGGCCGCCAAAATGTTGCCTCAACCCAATCGACTTCAATCTCATCAAACGCTACTGCTCGGCCAGCCTGCGTTGCATCGTCCAAGAGCGGAACAATGAGTGGAATGTGCCTGTATCCGAGCGGGTCTACTGCAGCCAAACCAGCTGTGGGATTTTCATTGCACCCCCTAGCATAAATCAAGCCCAGCGTAGGGCAACCTGCGGTGCTGGCCATCGTACCTGTACTCTGTGCCGAGGCCCGCACCATGGCCAGGGGGATTGCCCAGCCGACCAGGACCTGCACCAGATGACAGTATTGGCTGGTGAAATGGGATGGAAGCGGTGCATTGACTGTCGTGCTATGGTAGAGCATCGCGAAGCCTGCCAGCATATCACGTGTCGTTGTGGCGCGCAGTTTTGCTATGTGTGTGGCCAGCGTTGGCGTTCGTGCAGCTGTTCAATGGCTGATCTCAGTCGTGTTAAACAAGAATCAGCGGAAAGGGCGTATGAAAGACAACAGTGCGAAGCTGCTAAAGCCGAAGAACTACGCCAAGTATTAGTTCAGGTCAAAGAGTTTGAGCGAGAAGAGGCCCGCAAAGCAGAGCTACTACGCCAGGAGCACGCACGTCTAGAGAGAGACCGCCGCAGAATCGAATATGCTAGGCGAAAGGCGGTAGAACTGGCTCGGCAGAGCCAGGTCGAGGAGACCTTTGCCATGTACAATGCAGCAATGGAGGCCTTAAATGAGATGCAAATAGCACAGATGGCCAGAGACCAGGATGAGGCCAGGAAAGCGCTCAAGGAAGAAGCTACGGAAGCGCAAAGGCTGATGGATGCCCGCAATGCCGTTGACAAAGAGACCGTAAAGGCACAAGGGGCAGCCAGGCTGCGGGAACTGCACCAGCATCTAGATTCTGAGATGGAGGAGCGTGCTGCGCATGCCAAAAGGCTCACGGATGCTTATGACGAGAGCTTGCGGAAGTTTTATCATAACTACAGAAATGCAGACGTGCTGGTGAGCACGGTCATGGCAGAGTACAGTGCAAAGCACGAGCTTGGGTACCGCCAGTGGCAGGCGTGGAGGGCCGGGGAAGAAGAGGCATTGCAGTTCGAGGTGAATGAGGAGCAGGCGCTAAGAGAAGAGGCAAACTACGTGCGCCAGCGGAGGTTGGAGGATAGCTTTGGACAAAGAGCTGAAGAGTTGGAGAGTCTTGAAACAGGCGCCCAGCAGTGGGCGGAGCTTGTGATGGCAGAGAGGAGGAGATTGCTGAGGGCCAGAGAGAACATGGAGAAAAACGAGATGGGAGACCTGCTGGAGGGCTTTAAAGAGGATGAGAAAGTGGATGACGTAAATATCGACGTGTTTTTGCAGGAACAGGAGGACGAATAGGGAATAGGGTGCGGATTAACAAATTACAAAAAAAAAACAGATAATGATACACACTGCATGCTATGCTATGCATTAGAGACCCGTAGCACACTAGCTGATGCCTGACACGCTTAACATGAGAGCTTCGTTCTTTGCTTACCCAGCGTTTAGTAGTAAGCTCTTCCGGAACCTTCCCTTTCATCCATCATATCATCCTCCGAGCTTGCATCGTTGTCATGTGATGCGAAGGCCTCTGTGTGGTCCGGAGGCGCTCGCATATTCTCTAGCACTGCTGGCTCCAGCTGCGGCACAACATACGGCTTGACCACATGGATCTCACGCCCTGAGGGCATCTGGGCAAGGAGCGAGCCTGGCGTCGGAATGGCCTGTGTGAGCATGGTATCGTTGACCTTGGTCCACTTCTCATGGAGCATCTGGATGACTCTTGTCTCTTCAATGCAGCCACCATCAACACCCCACCCTGCCTCCTTTTCCACACGGCGGTCCTCTCGCTTCTCAGCCCATTCACGCCGGAGCTTGCCAAAGCCACTGCTGCTGCCGCCATTGCCCTTTTGCATAATGCTCCTAGCGTCTACCCCTAGCTCCTGCAAGCCTGCATTGAGCCAGCCAATAGAATTGCCTGCCTGACCTCCAAGATCTGCATCAATACCAAAGAAGCGACAGGCCTTTGCTCGGCTACTTTGACGCAAGCCTGAAATGTATCGCACTAGATCAGAGTTAGGCTTAGACCCGCTAATAGTCGCGGCAGTTTGGAGAAGAGCAGAAGCGCGCGAAGCGTGATCAGCAGCTGCAAGACAAAGACGGGCAAAGAGATGGGCCCGGACCTTGGGAATATCGGGAGCCTTGTACATCCATTCACGGTCATCCATGTGACGGTCCTGCGCTACAGCGGCAGGATATGGATCATCTTTCATGACAGCTAGTAGCGTGGCCTCTGCCAGGGCTAGTGCCGCTAGCGCACGAGCCGTTGCCGGCGTGACATCCAAGCACGCAGAGGCGGGAGTGGCTGAGGTGGGAGATCCGCCGTCGGTTCGGCCTGCCAGATACATACACGCAGAAGCAGCGTCTAGCAAGTGTCGCGTTGCAGTCTGGATGGCACCTGTACGCGCCTCAGAAGTTGGTGCAAGACCGGTGGTAGTGTAGAGCGGGTATAGCGCTGAGCGAGCCTGCAGCGTATAGCAGCTGGCCAGCGTGGTCATGACAAAGGCGATTTCGTCGTCAAGGCCCGAAACCTGCACACGAGAGATTTCGCGGCCAGGGACGGGGCTGTCTGAAAGTGATGGACGCCACGAGAACAGGGGAATAGTAGCCATGACCACGTTGACGGGCGGCATCGGGCCACGGTGGGCATTAAGCCCAGAATCCAGGGCTAGCAGGTACGGCAGGTAGTTTGTTAGTGCAGCGACGACGACGCCCACGTGATGTGCTTTCTCGCTAGCAGGCAGACGTTTATGAGTTTTAAGGACATTACGGACAACGCCACGGTACGTAGTGGCAGTAATGGACAGCGAAGGGTGAGAGAGGCAGTTTATACTGGAAGTTAAGGAGACAGCAGAAGTGGTGGGAAGGGTGAATTGAAAGGGCATTTCGGAGATGGCAGGAGAGGGCAAGACTATCGTGGAGATTGAGACTTGGAGATTGAGACTTGGAGATTGGGGCTTGGAGTCTGGGGCCTGGAGTCTGGGGCTTTTAAGTTCGTGTCTGATGAGCGTTGGATGCGGGACATTGAAGTCTTGAAAGCAGGAGTTGGCATCGGACCTAGGGTTAATGACCCTTGTAATCCCGTAAGGGTTTAAAGCCCTAAGTCTGATGGACTCATGCTACTTGGAAGTCAAATCAGACGTTGTGTGACGACTAGAGCTTTTTGATTGTCTTTGCAGACAATTTCAGATGACATGTAGCAACTAGAACAACCACCCTTTGTATTTATTGGAGGAATTATGCTCTTATACCTCCAATGAAAAGCGCGGGACACAGCAACACGCGACAACTAGGCAACGCCAGACCATAGACACACGTCTGGGGCAGCAGGATAGCCACACATGGGACGAGGAATTTGCAGATGGCCTTGAGTATGGAGAGTGTGGTGATGTGGGCGTGGATAGTTGCCAGGCAGGCTTGAATATAGACGGTCAGCTCAAGTTTGGCTGCAGTGCCACATTGTACCAGGGAAAGTCCAGTGTCAGGTTGCTAGAAAATGGGGAGGGGGGGTGTCATAACTGGTACGGCACGTCAGGCACGCACGTCCAAGGTAGAGGTGATATTCGAAGCCAGGGAGGGAGAGCAAGACACCGGCTCCTTATAGCTTCTTGGGCAACTGAGCGTTTGCCATGTTTTTAGAAAGGGTACTGCCTGTCGTCCAGGGCATCGGCCCTGTATTCCTATACTGAAGCTTGCTAGAGCTAATGTGCCATACAAATTACGTAAGCACAATTACATAATCAAAAACTGTCCTTCCTGCTGCGATTTGCACACAGCGTGCATACCGCGGTGAAATTGTTACGTGTAGCTCTTGGTTCGACCATCAAGCAGTCATTGGTTTGATTGCTGCTCACGAAATCTTACTAACTGTATATCGCCACAACAAAGAATAATGGCATCATCACCGGCTTCCAGCAAGCCGCGGCGCCGGCTCAAAGGAAGCTCTCCTTCGCCGTCTCCGAGCTCTCAACGGCCAGCGTCTTCCTCGTCAACGTCTCACTCGAAATTACTGCCAACCAATACCTCGCCGTCGTCATCGGATACATATGGAAAGGCACCGACTTTTCCGCTAGCCTCCTTTTTCTGGCCCGCGCGGTCGGGCATGACATCATGGGAGATACTCCCATTGACTCTCATGGCTGCTGGGCTTTTCCGTCTTGCTGTCGGCCTCTGGGGCTACTCGGGCTTCCAGAAGCCGCCCATGTTTGGCGACTACGAGGCCCAGCGCCACTGGATGGAACTTACCTTGCATCTGCCCATATCCCAATGGTACTTCCACGACTTGCAGTGGTGGGGCCTTGATTACCCACCCCTGACGGCCTATCATAGCTGGCTGTGCGGCGTTGTTGGTAATGCCATAGACCCCTCGTGGTTTGCACTGTTCTCGTCGCGTGGCTTGCATGATGCCGGTCTCAAGGTTTTTATGCGCGCGACTGTATTGGTTAGCGAGTACCTGGTCTACGTGCCAGCTCTTGTAGTGTTTATCAACCGCTACAGCCACCTCAGCAATGTCACTGTCTGGTCATCGTCTGTTGCGCTGGCAGCCATTATGCTGCAGCCGGCGACGATCTTGATTGACCACGCACACTTCCAGTACAACACCGTGATGCTGGGCTTTGTGATGGCCAGTATGTCTAGCATGCTAGCCAACCGGTACCTCTGGGCGGCAGTGTTTTTTGTTGCTGCGCTGGGCTTTAAACAGATGGCCCTGTACTATGCACTTCCCGTGTTCTCGTTCTTGCTTGGCAGCTGTGTCTTCCCCGCAATCAACCCAGGCCGTCTTTTTTCAATCGCAGCTGTAACGGCCGTGGCATTTGCACTGCTTGTGCTGCCTATCGTCCTAGGAGCCCTGCATGATGCTGCGGCGGGTCTTGATGCGCGGCCGGATTTTGATGGGCCGCCAGTGCCATTGCCCATCTTTACGTTCCTGGATGACGTGCTGGACCGCGAGGCTGCGTACTATCCGGTTGTGCAACAACTGGTTCAGATGATCCATCGTGTCTTCCCCTTTGCTCGCGGTCTGTTTGAGGATAAGGTTGCTAACTTTTGGTGTGCTGCTAATGTGGTGGTGAAGCTCAAGCATCTGCCTCCTGCCTTGCTGCAAAAGGCGTCGCTACTAGCGACATTAGCATCTATCCTCCCCACCAACATTGTGCTGTTTTTGTACCCCCGTAAAACGCTCCTTCCGTATGCCTTTGCTGCGTCAGCCTGGGGATTTTTCCTGTTTAGCTATCAAGTGCACGAGAAGAGCGTGCTGCTTCCTTTGATGCCCATGACGCTCCTTTTGGCAGGGAAGCATGGGCTGCGGGCCGACACTCGGGCATGGGTTGGCTTCGCCAATATTCTAGGTGCGTGGACGCTGTTTCCGCTGCTGAAACGCGTTGACCTGGGAATGCCCTATGCTGTGATGACGCTAGTCTGGGCATACCTGGTGGGCGTGCCTGTGCCGGCCATCTTTGAACACACTCTTGAGCACGGGCAGCAGTCGAGGGGGTGGCTGCGGCTGGCAGTCAACACGATGCACGGTCTGTTCTACGTTTTCATTTTGCTGTGGCATGGGGTGGAGATGTTTGTCGAGCCGCCGCTGGGCAAGCCGGATCTATGGACGGTTGCCAACGTTGGCGTTGGTGCAGTGGGCTTTGGGATCTGCTACTTGTGGTGTATGGCACGGCTGGTGGTGGAAGCAGGCCTGTTTGGCGGCAAACCAGTGAAGACTAAGACAAAGTGAAGGGGAAGACACAAAGGGTAGACAGACAGAGAGGCGGACAGGGTAGGGTCTATGGAACGGTACAGGCGAATTGAGACTGGCGTTGGGGGCTGCTTGCTTCTCCTTTGATGGAGTGTGTTTTTTTATATATTTATTTTCCTTCTTGCCTTGCTCGGGGTCGTGAGATGCCAGACTTTGTCTGCTTTCCGGGTAGTCCGAGTCCCTTCTTTTTCTATTCTTTGTTTCATTTCTCCCGTGACCACATGGCTCTTGTAGAGTTGTACAGATTCTCTCAAGGGTGCTATTCCACGCATACGCATACATAACCCTGGTGGCCACCCTTAGAATGTTGGCCTCTCAAAGGAGGGGGGGGGGGATTTCTTTGTTAGAGACTCGGCTTGATAGTAATGGCTTTTGTGATTGGCTGGCTATAAGTGGGTCCTAACGATGCCCTATAATAAGAGTGCTTGTACAACTAACTGTGGCACGGGGCTGGTCGCAATCTGAAGACCTCACCAAGCGGGCGAGGCTCTCTTTGATGAACAAGCGGACGGGGTCTTGGGGTATTTTCCCCCTTCCTTCCCTCGCCCCATGTGTGCTATCGACATGCTGGCCTATCATTTCCGGTCCCAGATTATGCTTTGGCTCCATAGGCTAAAGAGGGGGTAAAAAAAAGAAAATACTGAAAGACACCACGCTTGGTAGTATAAATGGAATGTAATTTGTGGCGTGAGACACTCTATCAGCCCGGCTACTTAAGCAGCCGTTCTTTGAAAACGAGGACTTGTGAAAAGAGCATACTCGACGATGGAGATCTCATTTTCAGCTGTCACACAGTCTACTTGTGCTAAGACATGAATGCTCGCTAGCTGGACTACATGGAGCTAGCAATCTTCTTTGAGGGCTATACAAAGGAAAAGGAAATAGAAGGAGGAGGAGAGAGGTAGGGCAGGAGATTAAAGTCTCCAGTCCCTTGTCCCTTTCACCATCGCATACTGTCCCGGGCTTCTGCGTGTGGTAAGCCGAAAGGAGAGGGCCTGCCAGTGGCTAAATTCTTGGTTTGTTGCTGGCAGACCAATATATCAGCTGTGATTTAGACTGTGGGCTGTCCAGTGGGGATGGAGCTGCGGTCTCTTTCACACGGATAATTCCTTGTTTTTATGCTTTGCACTGCATGTTCTTTTCTCGTTGCTTCTGGTTTTCTCACTTCTATTTCTTTTCTTTTCTTCCTTCTCCTCTTCTTTTCCTTCCGCCTTCTCACCGCCCCTCTGCACCTGCACCCGCTCCATTGTCTTCTTCTTCCTGCTCTTCCTGTTCTCTCTGCTCTTCCTATCCATCCTCTCTTTCTACTCTTCTTCTCCCTCTGTCTGTCATCTTACTGTCTCCGTAGAGTGATCGGAATAACAAACACAAATATGAAGCCGTCCTGGTTCCTTCTGGCGACAGCTGTTGCTACTGTTGCTGCACAGACGGACTCTGACACCACGGCGACGGCAACTTCGGCTACGGCTACAGCCTCTGGCACGCAATCCGAGGCTGCAGCTACCCACACAGTACTTGTTGGAGAGGTCAGTCAATACCCGAAACCATAGTCTTTTTTGTCTTGAGTTTTTCCTAGTGCTAAGATATCTTGGGCGACAGAACGGCTCTCATGCTATGAGGCCTAATGTCACGCATGCAAAGGTTGGAGATTACGTCAGTAAGTGATAGTAGTTCATGGTCTCAATGTCTCCTGTTTTTGTCCAGGCCATGCACTAACAGTCCATGTTTGAAAGAATGGGTTTTTTCCCCACAGGGTCACTCTATCGTTAGAGGCGCCGAGACTCAGGCCTGCATCCCATACGGGCTCGCCAACGTTGGTGCTACCGGCTTTTATAGCGGCATCCAATATGTGACAGATACCAGCAACGTAAGTATTGTGGCCCTTGTATCGACAGCTATGCTATGCTATGGCTTCGGGTCCACGTATTGCCGCATCTCTCTAACGCGTATCGTAGCCTCCTGTCTACCAGATTCGCATCAACGACACAACTGAGCCCATCTTCTACTACTGCGGGGCTGTCGACTCCTGCAGCCACCAGCAGATGGTGGGCGTGATCAACCCGGTATGTCTTTGTCTGTCCTTGGCTTTTTGCTCTGTCCCTCTTGCTGCAGTCGTTGTTACTGCTGTGCCGCTTGCTAATTGCCACGCTCTCTCTCTCTCTCTCTCTCTCTCTATAGAATAGCTCTGATAAATGGAACTTTGAACACTACTATCAACTTGCTAAAACGGCGCCCTACGAGCTTCTTCCGGGCGATGACTGGCCGTCCGAGTCAACGGCGACAGCGACGAGATCCTCTCCGTCCGAAACCTCATCTTCCTCTTCCTCTTCCTCTTCTTCGGCCTCTCCTTCGTCCTCCGATGGCTCTTCAGCTGCTTCGAGCTCAGGCTCATCCAAGATCTCGATTGGCGCTATCGCTGGCATTTCTATCGGCTCTGTCGCAGTTGTCATTGGCGCAATCCTACTCTATCTCTGCGGACGTCGTCACGGGCGCGGCAGCTTTCAGGGGTGGCCCCGGCCATGGGTCATGGCCGCCAGCACACAACGCGAATCAACAGCAGTAGGCTCAGACTTGAATGATCTCAAGTCCATGTCGCCACTGGCGGCGCACAAAATCAGCCCGGCCATGGAACCTAGCTATATGGACCCACAAGGGGCTGCGGGCGAAGCTATGTACTAGTAAGTAGTCCTCTGGCGAATTCTTTGTTGCGCAGACGCTGACAACGGGCCGTCCGTAGTAACAACAACACCACGGCCAACACCGATCCCTACAGCCAGGCTCATGGGGGAATTTGGGCTGGCTCTCAGCACCAGCATCAGCATGCCTCGTCGCACCACAGATACTCTCCGATCCACATGTCTGGCCACGGATACCCATATCCCCCGAACACATACCCAATGCCGCACCAACACCAGCACCAGCAGAGCATTTCCTCGCAAGTCAGCTCCCCGCGCCAGGCCCAAGCCATGATGCCATCCGAGCTGCCCATATCGACCGTGGCGACCCCAGAGCTCCCCGGTACATCACGGCCCGCTAGGCCCGGGGAGGTGGGTGCCTTGAATTCATCCAATACAGTGCCTGTAATCCCTACTATCACCGTTGCCACCGCCGTGGGGGATTCCCCGACTGCTGGTCTCGGAGCGACCCGAGGTACGTCAGCCTTAGATGTTGAGAGAGCGGATGCCGAGCCTTCGACTGCCAGATCAATGCTTCCCGAGTACAGCGACTCGGGCCAGAGTAGCTGCAGCGATGCTAACCGATCATTTTCGCATGGGGCAGGCGAGGAAATAGAATACCGGCCTTTGAGGAACTAGAAGGGAGAAGGGAGGGGGATATATCATTTATTATATTGTTTCCGTGTAGCTTTAGCTTTAATATCAAGTTGATTTGTCAGTCAGCCCAAGAGCTCGTTGTACAAGGTAGGGTTGGGCTGGGCTGGGTTAGGTTACTGGCGCCTTGCAGCTAAGTCATAGGATAAGCCAGGTGTCAAAGGGGGGGTAAAGTACACAAGACTGGAAAAATAGAGCAAGCCGGTGAGTGACGTTAGGGATCACGCACCACATTTTAAAGTACCAGGTAGCCAAGTTGCTTTACCTTTTTCGAGCCGCAAAGATGGGCGACGCCTCAGTTTTAGCAGAATCCCTGCAATGCATTCATTATGCAGTAAGCATGAAGACAAGTCAGCCGAAAGCGGGAGCTCAATGCTAACGCCTGGAAGCGCAGTACGCAGTTTCACTCTCCCCTTGGGGAGGGCAACTGTTTGGCGGTCTACGCACCCTAGTTGTACGAGGCATACGCCTGCCTTTGAATACGGCCCTTGCTGTATCCGTAGCCAGGGATAGCCAGAGTTAATTGCAACAAAGAAGCTGGCTGGTCTCACTAGCCGTTTCGGGCGATAAACCGGGCGATAAACCGGGCGATAATTAAGGTTGGGAGAAGGGCGGTAAAAGATTATAGCAGCCAGTTTATGGATACATATGACAGCTACATGGTGAGACAAACGACAGTCTTCCTACGTCTAACGTGGTTCATGCTGTGGCTACCAGTTGGCTAAGCAGACAGAGGCCAAACCCGATAGCACAAACAGGCGAATGCCGTCTTCGTTGCGATCTGGGCCAGTTGCATATACGAGCGGACTCGTAGATGGTAGAGGCTAGAAATATAAGAGCATGAGCGCGAGGGACTGTAGCAGCAAGAGCAGTGACGATACGAGAATCGAGACAAGCAGGCTGTTTGAAGAGCGCTAAGCGGGAAGGTGCATTGTTGGCTGATTAGATTGACCCTCTTTTCAGTCGGATGCGAAGCTCAGAAAAGTCCGAGCAGGGCTACAGCTCGTCCAACACATTGTGTTCGATCTGGCTTGGCTGAAGCCTGTGTGGCAAGCTTGCTTGCTTGAGTGCATGGCCAGATGACCTGGGACATGGCCGCCACGCACCCAGGAGTTGACAGGGGTGTTTAGGGGGTCAATAGCACGACTACTAGTATACTAGTACTATATTACTATAAGCCTTATCCTAATTTTGCCGCGCAGGAAGCAGCGCCGTGCTATTGGCCATGGGATACGTAATATGATACATTCAAAATGCAAATAACGAAAACACTGACAGTAAGGGACTCGGTGACTGACTTAGATTTGACGTTACAGGTTTGGAGCGTATGTGGTAAATGGCTGCGGGACAGCCCTGGGATTTGCGTTTGCTAGGTCTTATGAACTGTCCGAGCAGCAAGATCGGACAAGGCGTTATTAGGCAGGCATTATGAGGGCTTTGGAAGCGCAGAAGGTCACACCCCCCCCCCCCGGTTTCCCAGTTTGATTGGCTTAGAAATATTATGCAACATGAGATGGGCTCAGTCCTCAATCTGAGCGGGGATGACGGGCTGTCGCAGATGGGGATGGAGACGAAAGAAATGGGTGCTGTCTAGATTGCGCATACTAGGAGCAAGGCCAGAAACGTAGTATGGCAGTCAGAAGGCTGGCTGGTAGTAAGAACTGCGATGCCGGGCGTATGAGGCAGGATAATATGCAGCAGCAACCGTGACGAGGCTTTGGCGCCCGCTGGGTGAAAGGCGATGACCGGCTCGGTCCAGAAAGCCCACAGTCGGCAAAGCCATAAGTCATCCACAGCCCACATCCCAGACCGCCGTGCACACTATATAATAAGGGAGTACTCGAGACCCCAACATGCTGCCTGCTGGTCTGTCTGTGGCCACCTCACTTTCTTTATTTATTCTCGTCTCTATCGGCGTCTGCCTTCTTGTCCCCTGCTCCGCATGATTCCTGTTCGTATGTCAAGTGTCACTGTCCTGAATTCCTTAGCTGCCCTGGACCATCTACGGCTCTATTCGGCATCGCCGCTGTCGTCACTGTCACTGTCACTGTTGTCGTCGTTGTGGTTGTGGTTGTGGTTGTGGTTGTGGTTGTGGTTGTGATTGTGGTTGTCGTCGTCGTTGTCGTCGTCGTCGTCGTCGTTGTCGTCGTCGTCGTCGTCGTTGTCGTCGTCCTCCTCATTCTCCCCCTCCCCCTCCTTCCCCTCCCTCCCCCTCCTCCTCCTCTGCTCCTTCAGCTGCTAGCCGTCAAACTGACTGACTTTCACAGCTGTACAAAAGCCACAGACCATCCCTCAAAGGAACCGGGTCTTTGCCCCATACGAGCAGCCATCTCCTTATCCTTTGTGTCTCCCTCCTATCGAGGCACAGTACCAATAAAACAAAAGCTTTGGCCTTTGCTTTTGCCTCCTGTTAAAAGCTCTGATTCTTGGCGAATAGGAGGCTAAGAGGTCTCCAGGACTTTCTGCCAGGGACTATCTGCAAAGTCTGCCCTACCCTGCCCTGTTTAAGACTGACTGTCTAGGCTGTTCAGACCGTCCTAATCTAGAACCGGCTCCATTTCTCCTTGAGGGCATGGCTTTTGACAAGGAATAAAAAGCGTAAAAACGCCAGGACCAAGTGAGGTAAAACGAATTCATCAAAACGCAAGACGAGCTGGAATGTTCTCCAAGGAGTAGGCATAAACTAAGAGGGAAAAATAAAACAATAAAAGCCTCTTCGTGTGTGTGTGCTCCGGGCAGAGAAAAAATTGCAGCAAAAGTCTGAGCTTCCCCAGTCCCTTTCACCCTTTCAAGCAGAGGGAAAAAAGAAAAAAAAGAAAAAAAAAAGAAAAAAAAAAAAGAAATCCCCCTTTTCGCCGCCACAATGCATGAACATATATCTGATAACTGCCCCGCCAACAGGCCTGACCTTCACTTAAAGGACGCTCGCTACATCTCATTTCCTCGTGCCGCACACCACGCTGCTGCAGGCTCTGGCTGCTCTTCTCGCTCATCTTCTCGCGCCTCTCCTCTTTCTTCTTCTTCTTCTTCTTCCTCCTCCTCCTCCTCCTCTTCTTCTTCTTGCGCTTCCCCCCATTCTTCTTCTTCTTCTTCTTGCTCTCCTACTCGCTCGCCTGCTTCCTTCGCTTCTTCCCCTTCTCGCTCTTCTCCCCAAACCCCTCCCCCCGCCTCCATCCCCCAAATCTCCCAATCTCGCCACCACCAATCGCCGTCCTCCCCCAAAATGCGCCCTTCAAGACGGCCCCACTACGGCCCCACTACCACCGCCTCAATCCCATCATCTCCCTCTCCCACCATCACTACTCCCGGCGCTGCCTGCTTCGCAAGTTCCAGTCTAATCACCCTCGCCTCCGGCAACAAGCTGCCCCTGCGTCACCTCCGCCGGGGCATGCGGGTGCAAACGCCACGCGGCCCTCGTCGCGTGGCGGCCCTCGTCATGACCACAGTCCACGACCATCCCGTCTGCGACCTGCACAGCGTGCTGGTCACTGCCTGGCACCCTGTGTCGCGCGAGGCACGGTCGTGGCATTTCCCACGCATGGTCGCCCGTGGCCACGGCCGCTACACCGGCCGCATGTGCTCCGTGCTGCTTGAAAAGGACGCCGATCCGCGCGCCCATGCCATCTGGGTGTCGCCTGCTGCCCACGGCTCCGTGCGCCCGGCTAACACTGTCCCGCAAGCTCCCCACGGCGCCAGAATGCCCGGCGAGGTTGCCGCGGGAGTCGACGCCCAGCAGGCTGAGGCTGGCTTCTGGGGAGTCACACTCGGCCATGGCGTACGGAAACCCAGTCGCCACGACGTGCGTGCACATCCCTTCTTCGGCAACTATGCCGCCGTTGTTTGCAATCTGGTTAGCCTGGGAGTTGGCGACGGCGGTGTGGTCCTGTCGGGTGGCCTCGTCAAGGATCGCATGACTGGCATTGTCACAGCCTTTGCCCCCGTCACAAGACGGAATGGCTCTGCTAGCACCCACAGGCCAGACAATCGCACCGTCACCATGTATGTTAAGACTCCAAATCTGCGGGCCAGGTATATCCGTCTAGTAAAAAGAGCAGCGCAGCGCGCGCTACGATCATGATAGATGAATGGCCGCAGAAAAGATGACCCAAGGTGGTGGTAGTGGTGGTGGTCAGACAGCGGAGAGCCAAAGCCGCGAACGGGGATGACGAAACGCCCAAAAGTTTTCCGTAGCCGTGTCTCGCTTAATGCCACATATGCATCCCATCAGAAGATGTCGGCAAAATCCAGCACCGCAGACACGGCGTTTAATACGTTCATGGAAATGGTAAATAAAAACCTTGCATGCACACCCGCCCGTAAATTAATACAATTCCAGTCCTACCTCCATAAACAAACCATTCCCATCTATACTATATATTTCTCCCTGTAGACCCACTCCCCATCGTGTTTCTTCTCCTCCGGTCATGTCCTGACTCCGTAGTGCCCACAATTGCCTTCAGTGCCTGAGCCAGCCCATTGCTATCGTAACGCAGAGTACCCTCCGTTTTGCCCTGGCGTCCATAGAGTCGGATGGTCTCAATCCCCATGAATGCTAGCTGCTGTCGGTCTACTTTGGGTGACGACGGACAGTCCAGGTAGATCAAGTGTGTGACAAACTGGCTGTACAGGTGGTCGTCAATCTGGAATCCTGGTCTCATGGATTGGCCACACGCCTCGGCAATAGTTCGGACGAAATCAACGGCTGTATAGGGATTGCTTGAAGGCCCCACCTCCCGGTCAACTGTTGCATTCAGAATTAGGACCTTGTTCTGGATGTCTGACCGGGAGAGTGCATGGCCCACTCCCTTGAGCACCAAACTGGGAATGATAGACGTGAACAACGAGCCAATGCTGAAGATGACAGTCCCACACCCCGCAAGCGCATCCAAAACACGAGGGTTTGCTGAGATGCGGATTTCTTGGCCGTATGGGTTAATGTACCACAGGCGCTGAATCCGTGCCGGCAGGTCCTCCTCGTGCTCCTTGGAGAATGCAATGGCTGATTTTCGAAGAGCCGGCAGCGAGCCTGGAAGGTTGGCATCCTCAGCCTCGGCCTCTTCCTGAACCGGAGTCATTCGATTGTTGGGCGTCAAAGGATCTTCGTCATCCCCAGCTTGGCATGTCAAGGTGATGGCAGTCGGCTCGCCAGGATGGGAAATATTGTTTTGGCCGACTATGACGCTTCCGTCGGCAAGACCCGCAGCAATGTGGTGGGCAAAATTGGTGTTAAGCGCGGGCACCACATCTACATTGGCAGGGACAGAGCATATTGACGAGAGCAGATAAATAGCCGCCTCAAAGCTGCCGGTGAAAAGCCTTGCACCGGTAAGGAAAATGTTTCCCAGACTGGCGCTGCCGAAGTCGAACCGGCTTGAGGGACGTGTGCGTTTAATAGCCTCAAAATTGAAGCTGTTGAGAATGGACCGTATGAGCTGCAACTTGGGGGTTGAGATGCCCAGCCAGGCAGGGTGGCTCCCATCAAGAAACCTGTCCCATTCATGGCCTGCGGCAACAGAGTCTGAAACCAGCCTATGGTTGAACAGGGCTTTGAGAGCGCTATTTTCCGCGCTGCCGGTGTCAGAAATTAGCCGGACGAGACGAGAGCGGACATCGCCAATACCTAGGATGCTAGCGTTAGGGGGAAATGCAGTGTAAGAATTCCAGTGCAGCAGTTAGTGAACCCACCAGGCCCGCCAAAGACGCGAATGATCTCGCTACTGCTCCCTCCGTTGTCTGAAATGGGGAGAACATAAGTCAAAGCAGCTTTATTAGCCTGTCTCACTTCCTCAAAAACATCGACAAGTGTGTTAGCGGCACTGCCTCCTGAGAAGATGACGATGCCTGTGGGCGGCAAGTTTAGGAGTTGTTGGGACCGAGACGATGCGGTTTTGTGGGAGTCAGCAAGGGAGCAAGTCACAGTTGCTCTACCAGACGAGGGGGGAGCGGGCAAGGAAGCAGGGGCGGGAGTATGCGTGCTATGATCGAAATCAACGAATTTGAGCTTGGAGGAGTTGTCCTCTAGTGGGGCTACTATGCTTGCGTCGTGCATGATAAGAGTGGCTCGCCAAGCTTGTGTCGTTAGTAGCTGGTTGACAGACGAATCAAGACAGGGAAATGATCTCGACTTGGTTGCAAAGCGTGGCGTAAAGAAAGCCAAGTGCGGGGAGATGAAAGGAGAACAGAAGAGTTGGAAAGAAGAGAAGACACCAACTAGACAGGTGTCTTGATGTCTGTTCTTCGCGTATTTCGGGCGAGAAGAAAAAGGGAGAAAAAAAAGAAAAGAAAAGGAAAAAAAAAAGGAAAAAAAAGAGAAAAAAAAAGAGAAAAAGAAAAAAAAAAAAAAAAAAAAAAAAAAAAAAAGTTTCTACTACCAATACACAAAAGATTAAAAAAA